>JAFBJS010005386.1:124824-144866 GCA_016785265.1 Paraplagusia blochii
TCAATCTCTTTGTCTCCTACCTGGTAGCTCCATCTCTAGGATCATTCTTCTACCAATGTATCCACTGTCCCTCCTCTGAACATGTCCAAAACCTCTCAATCTGTCTTCTCTAGCTTTTTCTCCAAACCTTGCTGTCGGTGTTGTACATTGGTTTCAATCTTGCAGTTCTATTAAAGCATTTTCAAGGCAGCTTTGGTTATATAGACCAGTCTTCCCCAACCTTTTTTGCACCATGGACCGGTTAAATGTCTCGTACTATTTTCACAGACCAGTCATTAAGTTGTGGCAGATAAATACCCTTAATTAAAGTAAATTTCCAATGTTCTGAAATATTTTCCTACCTATAAAATCTTCCTACTAGAATTAACTGCATGGGCACAACAATGATTTCTGAAGTGCACACAGCCTATAACTTTATGCTACCAGACTGGTATACAAGGTTAGAATCTGGTATGGTATAATGAGTATATGGTATAATCTGGTATAATGACTATGCGTCATTTTGAGTTTATTGTTGTTGTCTTCACTGAGAAAATATTTTCTAATCAAATATAGTTGCATTATTGATGATGGAATCCTAGCCATTCTATTGGTCAGTTCTTTTGTTGATATGGATATGGATCAAGTTGAACTAATAGCCAGTTGGGGCCAAAAGGAAACATTATTTCTCTGCGGCCCGGCACCAATTCACTCACGGACCGGTACCTGTCCACAGTCCAGTGGTTGGGGACCACTGATATAGACCACCTTAAAAAGTCTCTCTAATGACAAGATGTATTTCAGTTAGGAAACTCCTTTGCCCTACTACATTGCTGACTGACTTCCAACTTGTCTCTTTGATTGACCCCACCCTTGGCTGCAGGAGGACACCATGGGATTATTTGCTTGTTGATATAAGTGCCAAGTCGGCACAGGAACATTTGTACAGTTGTTATTATCATTACAGAGTGGAGCTACATGAGTCAGCATGCCCAGTCAAACAATGTCTGGGTCTATTAATCCCGGACCCATTTTATTGTGATTGCTCAATAGAACTACACTTGTTTTACTATTTAATGTTGTTTTATGTATTTTTATTGGTCTTTAACTGCTGTATGGTGTTGATAACATTTTAAGTGGATTATTTTAGTGAGTCTCTTAACATATCTCTCTGTTTGTGTTTGCTTATGTGCGTAAAGGTGGATTCTGGAAAAACCCTCAGGTCTGTCTCAATTTATTGGAAGCGGACGATGACAGCGCCGGCTCCTCTCAGAAGATCTGCTCCTTTGTTCTGGCTCTGATGCAGAAACACCAGAGACGTAGAGGCACAAACCTGGCTATAAGTCTGCATGTCTTCCCGGTAAACACTCTCAAATATGGTCTCTATGGCAGTGTTTGAGGTTCATCAACCAAATATTATATGGCAACACCGATACTGGGGTGACGCTTAAGTACAGGCAGTGGGTTGGAGCCGCATCCAATGGGTGGATAGATAGAACTTTATTAATTCCTTGCAAATATTCTTCAAAAAATTAAGGACATTTTTTGGTCCAGGGGCTTGGCCACTAGGGGGCTAGAGGCCCAAAAAGTTTTTTGCTGCATGCATGGATAGGGTGGGGGCCCCAGCAATATCTTGCTTGGAGCCCCAATAAACCTTAGCACCATCCTTGCACTGGCAGCAGGAATTGAAGAAAGACAATCACAAAGATCTTCTTTAACGGTCCTGATTTTCCTTTTTTAGTTATCTGCTGCCACCCAGTGGAGATTTCGTTGCAATTGCTTCATGCTTGGATAAAAAAAACCCTTGAAATAATGTCATTAATTTATACAAATAGTTTCCCGCTCAATTTAGTAAAACTGGAGAATTTTCTGCAGATCACAAAATGATTTTTTATGGCACACGAGTAGGCCACAGCCCCATGGTTTGGAATCACTTGGATGTTTTCAACCACATATACAGAGCTTGTGTGTAATTTACAATATTAGTGTAAACTACAGTATTTATGTGAATAATACTTCAAAGTAGTACAACAGTTGAACTGGTAACAACCATTTTCATAAAATCAATATACACGCCCGAACAGGGACTTGAACCCTGGACCCTCAGATTAAAAGTCTGATGCTCTACCGACTGAGCTATCCGGGCTCTGATGACCTGTGGCTAATCTGTCATCAACTCCTCTTCCAACAGATTCAATCCTCCAAAGTCTACTTGTCCTCTGACGACCTGAAGGCCATGCCACCCATCCTCTTCAGTCCTCACTACTCTACACGCAGGGAAGTGGTTCTTCGGGGTTCCCTCCCACCAGGACGTTACATCATTATTCCCTCCACTGCCGAGCCCAACCAACAGGGGTCCTTCCTCCTGCGGGTGCTCACTGAACAGGGCAACACGGCCAAGTATGAACCAACAGACTTTTAAAGAAAAGTATATGTTTATTCCTAAATATATAGAACAAAACTGTTACTAAGCCTCTGTGGATTCTCAGATTATCTTGTTATTGATTTTATAATTTGTGATTATGGATATGTAATTGATGATTCCGATAACAGAAATAAATGTCTTTTCAGTCTGGTGCAAAAACCCGCACAAGACATTTCATTACAAGAGGTAAGAGACTATTTCATCTGATTGTCTCATTGTTATTGTCAATATTACATGGACTTATTGGTGATTTCCACCTTTAGTCTATAACAGTTGGTTAAATTAATGTCTACAGTAGCCTAGTTTGGCCAAACCATATGTGGTCCAAAACCTTTTTGTGATAAATGGCTGTATATTGAAGTTCAAGTCTCCAGATGGCAGCATTTCATCTTATTTATTTATTCATTTCATTAATAAAGGATAAATAAATAGGGACAGTGGTGGCCTAATGAATATAATACAAAAATAAAAGTGTAAAAAGGGAGAAATAACTCTTTGTTGCTGTTCTGCAGCCTTCATATCCTCATCAGTCTGCTCTTCCCTCCAACCAAGACATCAGACGACTGTTCCTGAATCACAGTAACAAGGTGAGGCACTGGACTGAATCAAGACACATCTGTTAAACACTCTAAAGTCAATTTCCAGATCCAGGCAATTTTCCTAAGATCAAAGAAAAGGCCTATTTTAATAAATTATTATTTATTTCCCTCCACAGAAGGAGCTGTGCAAACCTGTGCACCTCCACCTCCTTTTAACTGAAGCCATACAAGGAGGAGGTGAGTGAAACCCCACAGTAAATGATCAAGTTCATCTCACCTGTATCTCAGCCTCCATTGATGCCTGTCCTTGTTGTTGTCAGTCTTGGCCGGCTGTGAGAAGTACCTGTCCCTGGAACACTGCAAGAGCCTGGTGGTCCTCATGGATGTATCCTCAAAACTATTAGAAACAAGAGAAAATATACACACGGTTTCCCTGCACTCTGCAGTACACAGATCTGTCTTGTACATATTCATGACCACGTAGTTCCCGGTTCCTACCACAAGAGTGTGCTAGAGTATCCAACAGTTCTCCTTATATGTCCGTGCATCGCCGAAAGACAGCGTGAATGACCATTACACGCATTTATTTAATTCAAAAAGTCCGTTTTGTATTTTCTACTTTTTGTCTAAAATGTTTATTTATACGTAATGTTGAAAAATCGTCTAAAACACTTTTTGAGTCTCTTTTGTTTTGATACATTATATATTTTTCTTTTCTAATTGAATATATCGCATTACTCAAGCTATTTTATTTAATATATATATAATATATATTCATTATAGTTTTGTGCCACCCAGTTTAATGGAGGTGAAGTATACGGTCCTGCTTTTTTTACTAGATAATGAAAACTACTGTATTTTACCTCTGGACCAAGAAAGTTCTGCAGTTCTTAGGTGGTTCATGTCGGGGTGTTCGGTGTAACTGGTACCGAGAACCTTAACTTGAACCAACAAGGTATAGACTCGTTTCAAGTTGATTAAAGACTAAAGGAAACGCCCGAACAGGGACTTGAACCCTGGACCCTCAGATTAAAAGTCTGATGCTCTACCGACTGAGCTATCCGGGCTCTGCTTCACAGGGAATATGAGGCGTTCACGAGCTGATATTTCTTTCGTAAAGTAAATGCTTAATTCTCCTTCACTCCAAACCTTCAGAGCAAAGGCTTCGCTCGGCTGAACTGGGAAGACTTTCAGAGTCTGTGGGATAAAATCAAGAGGTGGACGGTAGGTACTAACGTTCTTGATATTTTACCTAAGTTTACCTGAAGAATTCTGGGTAAACTAGTAACAACCATCTGACGATGAGGTTGTCCGCCATTTTGCCGCCGCCCACCACTATTGAAGCAGTTACGTCACTTTAATAAAGTAACGTATAATTCTTTGGGAATTGGAAATTTCTAATTGTGAGTCTAATTGCTTACTTTTTCACAGCTGTCCTAATTTAAGAACTTAAGAAAATAAACTAAATTATTTCGGGTTGAATTTGGGCTAGCCATTAGCCGTTACCACCCCCAAACTCTAACTTTCTAACAAACTAAAACAAAAAACTATCTTTTGTAGATGTTAAATTAAACGTTTTAACCTCTGTCTTCTGTTGTCGTGTGTTTTATTTTCTCGACAGGATATTTTCATGGTGTTTGACAAAAACAAGACAAAACGTCTGGAGTATCCGGAAGTCGCCCCGGCCCTGAAAGCAGCAGGTAGAAGTGCCAACCTACACAGACGTAGACGTAAAAAAAACGTTCACGCGTGGAATCCACGGCTCCATTCAGGTATCATATGTAGTGAGAAATGTGACCAGCAGAGGATGCTGCAGTTCATCTTTTCGCTTTCGTCTCAATATTAGGGTTCGGTGCAGAACCGTTTGGGGCCGGATTGACGTTTTAGTTTAGGTCAGATTTAAACGTTTGATCATTATTGCACAACATGTTAACTTTTTGTCTTTAATTTAAAAAAATAAAATCCAGTAGTTCAGTTAGTTATGTTTTTAAGTTATTGTTTTTAGAAAGATGTTTTTTTTATTAAAGAGGGGCTTTATTTTAATTACATTAAACTTGAGAAAAAGAGTTGTTTAAAGTAAATACCTTTTTATTTGCAATTTTTTTAATCATTAAGGTCTGAGAATTTAAACCAGACCAACAATTTGACACGTGGGTCACAGTGGGTCCCAAATCACACTGCACCACACTGTGAGCCGTCCTGTGGGTAGTGAGACCACTGGAAGTTTCCAACAATATCTACTCATAGTAATAATGACATCTTTGTGTCTTTTCCAAAGGAATCATCGTGGATGATTTGGTGATGCAGCTGGTTGGACTGAGGTACACAGAGCCTGATATGACCATCAGTTATCCCGGGTTCCTCTACCTGCTGATGAAACTGGAGACCATGATGCGTAAGTAAACAGTAAAATAACATATTTGCTAAGATTTTGACGAATGTATGTGGTGAAAAAAGGCCTTGGTCAAAGGAAAAACATGGGGAGGAAGTGAAAAGGAAGCGAGGAGGAGGAAGAGAGGGAGGAGAGATGAGTGAGGAGACAGAGGAGCCGTGGGAAACTGATGGGAGTTGATATGAGAGAAATAGTTAAAGGAGAAAAAAGAGAAGCAGATTCTCATGTTCAAGGGTGAAGTAAAGCAAAAACAAAAATCACTAGTGTTCCGACTCCAACAACATTTTTAAAGTAACATCTAGTTTAACACTGGTTATCAGGTTTAGTTCCAGTAAATAAACTCTGCTCTTGTTCCTGTTTGATTATATTTGTATCCTTTACTACATACAAAAGCTGAAAGGTTTCCTCTGTCAACTCCATCCTGGGGAAAAAAAGTCCAGAATGTTTGACCTTTCATTCACTCAGCCATTTTTCCTGTCTTTGTTTTCACCACCAGACATTAGTTGCTCCCTCTATAACAGGGGTGGGCAAACTTTTTGACTCGGGGGGCCACAAGCGGTCCTAAAATTGGACACCAGGCTGAGTCAAGCGCAGAAAGATGGAATAGATGCTACATTTCTAATGGCCTTTTTGGCACCATTTACTGTTGGAATACAGGGATTGCAGGCAAAGGGCTTTGGTTCTCACCAGTGTTGGGACTAACGCATTAATTGCAACGAAACGAAACTCTCGGTAACATAACACGTCACTTTTCCCAATCAGTAACGCCGTTATTATTACCGTGGTATAAAGAGGCTCGTTACTCGTTACTTTCTGTGGTCCATATGGACGGTTTCTCTCGGTCAACGGAGAGAGGCATTGAAAAGGAGCAATGATTGGTTGACATAGGTTAACATTTCAGGCTAAGACATTCAGAAAAAGACCTGGGCCTACCTTGCCTGAAAGGGAAATAAACAGTCTCTCGCACGCATGCAACGCAGTATAGCAGCACACACCCACAAACAAGACGACGGCAAGTGTCAAGTTGAGGTTACAATAAAGATGCCTGTCAAAATGTCTAAACATCTATTTTCTTTTTATTGTTCCACTACATTTCATTATGATAGTTGCTACAGAACATGACACTAAAGTTTTTTAGTGTATTTTTACGTAAAGTAAAGTAAAGTAAAGTAACTAGTTATTAGTTACATTTATAATTTAGTAACCTAACTTGTTACTTTTTTAGAGCAGTAACTAGTAAAGTAATAAGTTACTTTTTTAAAGTAACTTGCCCAACACTGGTTCTAAACGACTACAGCGGAGTTTGGGTATTTAACAGGACATAACACTAAACTAATTTAATGTGTTTTTAAGGTAAAGTAAAGTAACTAGCTATTAGTTACTTTTATACTTTAGTAACCAGTAACATAACTAGTTACTTTTTCAGAGCAGTAACTAGTGAAGTAATCAGTTACTTTTTTAAAGTAACTTGCCCAACACTGGTTCTAACCGACTACTGGGGAGTTTGGGTATTTACCTGTGAAAAAGGGGGGTTGTAGCAGAAGACAAGGGTGGTGGATCAGACCCTGTTCTTCAAGAAACCTTCTATGTCCAGTTACCCTGGAAGTAACACCCAAGGTGCCACCACACCTATTGTTTTGTATCCTCTCTCTGTCACTCGTGTCCACAGAGACTACTGACACACTAAACTTTTGTTCTTTTCTCACAGACAAGTTTCAAGCCTACGACATGGCAGGGATGGGAAGGATAACCCTCAGCTACAGACAGGTGAGCTACAGACAACTCTCTAACCCTTTCTTCTGAACACAGACGAGTAAGTCAAAAAATAAAAACAACTCCACCTCTTCTCGTCTGTTCTAGTGGCTGCAGATGACCATGTACAACTGAGCCGACCTGGTGCAGTGATTCACCAAGATTCACTTTTCTACACAGGGTTGTTTTTTATGCTTGATGCCCATGTGGGTCAGACGTATGTAGCATCTACTTTACAGTAGATATATGTTCATGGTCATGTAGGGCAGTGCAGGAGAGAAGCACTTACAGAGACAGAATTCTTGTGCCTTTAAGACCCGCCCCCTCCCTCTGCAGTGCCATCAGGGACTCCAGCAGCAACAGCAGAACATTTCTCCTCTGTCATGGAAACACACAAGGCCAAATTTCAAAGACAGCAGAGCTGCTGAGAGGAAATGTGACGTGTTATTATTTACTGTGTTGTTTTTAAAAGGTTTCATGAACTGAACCTTCACATGTTTGTTTTTTAATATGGCTAATTGGAACATTTATTGCACTTTTTTTATTACCAAAGAATGAATGAACATAACCGCTATTAATTAATAATAATTAAATGTTTTATATGGATGTATGTGAGCATTTCCCCAAAATGTGATTGTAATAAAATGGGAGAAGGGCTTTTTGGTTTGTTTCTTTTTGATCATTTTATTATTATATTATTATTATTTCATGGATTGTATTCTAAGACAACAAGGCAAATTTAAAGGTAGAAATGAGTGAAAATTAATATTAAAAATATAACCTTTATCAACTGTAAACTGGTGTTTAAGCAATGATGGTACAACACAAATTTGAGCTATTTTGGCAACATTTCACCCACAGACCCGTACTGGTCCCTGGCCCAGTGGTTGGGGAACACTGGTCTAACAGAAAATAATCCAGGGTTTCCACCAACTAACCTAAATTGTAAAAGTAATATTTACATTTATAACCAGGCACTTACTGCATACTTCAGATGAAGTAATAATCTATTTTTTGGATCAGTGACCTCAGAAAACATCTGTACACTGGTCACTTTTTTTACTTCCAACTTTTCCAAGTCTCTGCAGTGACCTCAACCACAGGGGCTGTTCTGAGGAATGAGCCTCTGTTCTGGGCTGATGTCTGGTACGTGTAAATATCCATCATATCCAAGTCAGTGTAGATGTGTGTGAGGTTTAAGGTTCGTGCTAGAACTAGGACCAAGGATGAAACGGAATGCGGTGTGCGAAATGTCAAACCAATGCATGTGTGTTTCAGCAGTAAGCTTGGTGTGACTGAACCATGGTGACCGCATAGTGACCTATCCTCCATACAAGGACAGGTTTCAGGCATGTTAAAGGGAGAAGGACAATTAGAGAGACAAGTCCAAGTCTTGTCTTCTTTAATAATGTTTAATTTGATCTTCATCCTCTTATACGTTGCCGGGCGTTGCTCAGGGGCGGCTGTCTCCATGACTGACACCCAAATCACACTCAGCCTTCCGCTGGTTGGTGAGCCCACTGGAAATTAATGTCAATGTAAAAAGCAGGTGACCTCTGCATCTTTCACAGCAGGATATGTCATACTAAAGACCTGGGGGCTAAATCTGGCTCACTTAGCCACTTTGCGTGGGCTGCAGCAGCTAAAAAAAATCATTTTCTTGAAATAAAATTTTGAAATGCTACTGAACTTTGCTCAGCAAGTTATTGAAATTTGGCGGGAAATTTTCATTATTTCATAACAGGGAGGGTCACATAGTTGTTGAAGTCGAAAGCTCGCTTCTTCTCATCAGTTCAAATTTTCTACTGAAATCCTTCAGGCATAAAACAAACGTACCATTTGTCCACGACTGTTCTTGTTATTGCAATTGTTTATATTTTCCCCAAAACTATTTAAAGTTCTTAAAATTGCTCTCTTCACCCCCAAACAGGTATTGTCATGAAGTTGCTTCCCAGATATTTTCCTCTTTATTTCACGGTTGGTTTCTGGTCATTATTTCCTCTTTGATGACTGATTTAAGGTCACACTGCTGTAATTGGAAATGATCTACAATGAGAACCGTTCTGAAGTGTCTCTGCTTCATTAACACAGCGTCAATCTCTGCTCCGCTCATTGAACATAAAGGGCTCATTCATCGGCGTCCTAAAGTAGGCTGCGGTGGTGAATTATGTTTGATGTGTCCAATCATCGAGTTGTACCATGTGGCACAAGGTGATGACATCATTATAGCAGCAGCCTGTACAGTATACTGCAGTGATACTAATCAACCAGGACAGTGTGAGTTTGACCTACTTAGAATCAGTGGCTCCTGCAGACAGGACACTCAGCGTCCACGTAGGCTGCAGCCTGTGACCCAGGCGGACTGTAATGAATGAAACTGCTGCTCGGGCTCTACTGTTGTTTATGGTGTCACTGCTCTGGGTCAATGCTCCTAAAAATGTCTGCACTATGACCTCTTTAGTGGTCAAGGGCTACAAATGAATCAGCCACATGTGCTTGGATATTTCCCTCCTGCCATTGTTTATTTTTCATAATGCATTAGCATTTATAGATAATATACTAAAGGAAATTAAAATGCATTTTATCCAGGGATGTCCAATAATATGGGTTTGCAGATAAAGTTATAATACTGTGATAATGGTACGACTGATATTGGTTATTCCTCCAATAAAAGATACACAGATTTAACCAAATTCACTGGACTCACATAGTGAAGATATTTACTGCAGTTTTGGGGAAAAAACTGCAGTATGTATCGGTATTGTAAAAGTAAGTGTTAGTGGATAATAAGTGGATAATATCAGCCAAGGTCAATAAATGTCATTTTTAATCTTAATTTCTTCTCTTAATACTATTTCAAAGTCTGTTGGCCAAACTTGTTATAGTTAAATAAAGAAATAATCTGTAGATCCTAGAGTAAAGGGGGAAAGCACAATTAAAATAGTAGTATTAAATAATAGTATTGTATATAAATAAAATAACAAGATAATACATTTAGCAGCTCGTGTACTAATTACATAAATATGCAAGAGATGGTCTAGGTCAGTCGATTCACGGAAATGCATTTAAAATATTTAAATAGGAAATAGATAGCCGGACCTTCAGAATAAAACCTCGCGGTTCATCAATAAGACGAAGAGAAGATGAACTCGTTTTACATGATTCGTCTTCTGATGTCTTATGGTGTTTATTTGTTTCTCTAGGAATACATTAATTGAGCTGAACTTTCAACTAATAGGTGTCGGATTAAAATACTCCTTAAAATATATGAATGGCACTGGAGACTTTTTTGTGAAGTATTAATTCATTTAACAAACCGGAAATAGACTTTAACTTGGTCGGCCTGCTTATCGGTAGTGATTACTTAGCAGCGTCAAAATGCGCATGCTTTTATTCTGAAGGGCCGCACCGGTATTAGTGCTGTTCCGTTCGAGGGTTGTCACCGCCGCCGGTTCCTCCCAGCAGCCTGAGTACAGAGGGAGAGCTTTTCTTCTCACAGCAGCAGCGGGGCTTTCTCACTGCACACACCGGCCATTCATCACAGGAAACCGCGCACTCACGCCTCACTAAACAAGGACTCTTTCCTCGCTCGTGGTTCCCTCCCCATCCCACCTCTCCGATTTGGGACGTCGTCGCCTTTTCCTCCACGTTTTTGTTTTGTTTTTTTATTTTTCTCTCAGTTTCTGTGTGGCGTACTCAGGTTTCTTTTGCTGACATGGTAGATTATCACGCTTCCAACAACCAGTCCTCCACCTCCGGGGTGCAGACGTACATGGAGCAAGAGAACGACTGGGACCGGGACCTGCTCCTGGACCCGGCCTGGGAGAAGCAGCAGAGAAAGGTAAGACCTGCCAGGGCCCAGCGGGGCCCGGGAGAGCCGGGTTAGGAGGCAGTAGCGGCGGTCGACAGGAAGGAAAATGGCAGTGGAGGGATGGGGAGAGGAGTGGAGGTCACAGCCCGAGTGCGGGCCTCAGATTTGCTTTAAAAACCCCACAGCTGCCACCGCTGTCCTACTTTCTGTCACCCTGGTTCTCCTCCCAGCCTGGCCTCCCCCCTTGCTCCACCTCAGCCCCCCATTTCACTCACTGAACGCTGATTAGCTCTTTCCCCGGGTGAACAAATCTGGTTCACACTAGCTTCTGTTTTTCCTCTTTTCTCTGTCAAACCTGATTTCTTTTCCCGTCCTGATTTATTTTCCCCTCCCTAAGCGGAAAGTGGGCGCCACAGTGTTGCCTAAATTCCAAGTAGTGATTGTGCATTCTGTAAGTGAAGCAGCAGCAGCAGGAGCAGCAACGTGTTGGTGAAGGGTGTAGGAGCCTGTGACCCACTTGTCTGCTGCTCAGAGGCCGATATGACGGAGGCGAGGCTGAATATCGGACCGATACTCCCCACCGATACATGGACACCTTGACTTTGATTGATCAAAATTGTCATATTCTCGTTCAGGGACAAACACAGTTCACAATGTAAGAGGATCAACTAGTTGGACACTTTTCCTGTTTGGAATTCCAGATATACCTCAGGAGTCAGTCCAACATGAGACTATGTCAAACATTACAGCTATTCCAAACATCCAACGGTTGATTGAGACGTTGCTGGATCAGGACTTTTTCGTTAGCATAGTTTCACTTATGACCAAGCCCCCTCCCCACAACCATTGGCGTTTCAGCACTTTTTTTGTGGTAATATTTTAATATTATCATATTTGATAAACAGTGTTCCACAATGGTTTGAATTGTTGTAAATACCAGAGTTATTTTACTATCTGTCATTTCGAATACTGGGTCCAAAGTCCCACAACTGATTGGTCGTCAATTGTTGTTGTGAATTGAAAACAATAAAAGCACACCTGGTCTAACCTTCAACCCTTTTGCACAACAAGGAAATCGTAACTTGTTGCCCATATGGGGCCCATATCACAGATTTACGTAACTTTATAATTTCTTATAATTGCTTCCTGCTAGAAAATTGGAAATCAGTTTTTAGGAGTTATGATTGATGCCAACGTGCATGTCACGCTCATCCCCAGGATGGCAGTAAAAGTCATCCCCAAAAATTTACTAGACCGAGGTGACCTAGTTTTTTTTTTGTTTTTTTTTTATCCCCACATTCCTACGTTAGACTACTGCCACACCGGATTGTTGTACATACCAGAACAAATCTGTCCAATAAAAACCTATTAAAGTAATACACCCACTCATGCAATTCTGATGATGAAATGTACGTTACGCACATTTCATCATGACTTTTCAACCCCAACTTTTAAATCATTCTGGTAATCCCTGTAGGTTGTGGCGGGGTAGGAAATGTAAAGTTTAAATCAAATTGAGTGTAGATTTATTGAGATGATGGGCGTGTATAAGGGTATGAGTGCGAGCTAACTAGGCTACGCCTGGGCCCTGTTTTTTCATTAACAAGTCAGATGACTGGCATACTTTCTAGTGGTGTGACAACATGCCAAGCTTTAAGATTGTAGCATATTTGCTTGGCCAGTCAGCACTATAGTAGTCAACTTGATACGTTTATTTCCTGCCAAAAAAAGGCCAGTACTTGGTTTGTTCCCGATGTCATTTAGTCATCTGTACGTCCTCTGCATATTTGTCCATGGTCAAATGGGTCAAAGTTTGCTTTTGAGGGAGGTTTTATCTTGACAATCATTAACTGAGTGAGGGTGATTGTGTCAATCCCTTGACACAGGTCCACTCCTCTGCATTTCCAACTGGGCTCTCAGCAGTGAATGCTGATAGGTGTTAAACAGACAGGGCAGGGGATGCGTCCTATTGCCAAGCTTGAACAGTGCCCGTCACAGCGAGGCCGGGGAAAAACAGAGGGCAAATTCCTGTGGTGTATTCACGCTTACTGTGCCAGTTATTTTGCAGAAAGGGACCAACTCGTCTCGCAAAAACATCCAGAGAGAAGGGGATCTAATGAGTGTGGGAATGGGTTTGCTCAGGTCATCTACTCTTGCAGGGGAGACAGTCTTTAAGGAGTTGGAAAAATGCGAGGAAGAAGGCGGTTTCGGTGGTCATGTGACAAAGCCCTCAGTTCCAATCGAGCACAGGATACAGGAGGTGCATAGTTCACATGTCCTGTCCTGCTAACGGACCCCTGAAGAGTAGAAGTTAATCTGGTTGTGGAGAAAACATCATCCACATGGACAGACCTCATCTGTCTTGTCCTCTTCGTAGGAAGACACTTGGCGTGGTTCACTCTGCACAAGTCCAACTTCTTTAAGGAGTCTCTAGTCATTTGGATATTTCCGCACTTTGCAGAGTTGCACAGTGTGATTTTTGTGTTTCTTTGGCAGAGACTTTGTCATTGCGGTGTGTTTCCAGTTGTGTCTTTTAAGCAATGTTTCTCAACACCCCAGACGGCCTGGACTGCGCCCAGCAGAGTCCAGTTAACAGCACTTTGTTACAGGCAAAGCTTCTCTCCTGAAACAAAACATGTCATTAAGTCTGTGTCTTTGTGCTCTGTGATGCACCACAGGTTCAGACATGTCAAGTACGCAGTGACACCATCGTATTGTAACTCTTGGGAGTGTGGCCGTTGATGCGTCTCACTTTTTAGCGACACGCTGCACATATTTCTCATATCATGATTCAAAGAGTAACTGTGGTTAAGTACTTGGAAGAGTACTGCGTCTCCTTTTTTCAGGGAACTACATTTCTGAGAACCCAGTCATTTCTTCTACTGAGCCTATAAGATGTGAGGTTAGAACCTGTGAATAAAAAAAGGTAAATGTTACAACAGATACTAAAGTAAGAATAGATGGACTGAAACAAAACAGTTTCCCTGCACCTTAACGTGGCAGCAATTGTGGGAACAATTTGGTTGCATCAGTCATTTGCCTAACGCACGTCCTTATTTCCCTAAACCTACAACCACCTCTGTTTGTATAACAAATCTATTCGATTCCAAAGATGTACCTGGGATATTTGAACTTAATTAAATGAATGAGATACAAGCAAAAAATTGTCAAAAATATAATTTTTATTGATAATTAATGTTATTTCTCTCTAAAGGATGACTTTCTACTCTGGTATCTTGTCAAAGTTCTGCACCTGGTGGTTTAGGGTGGATTTGGGTAAAAGGTCATGTCCAATACACTGGTATATTTACTCCCAGGTTGCACCTTGTCATCATAGCTCGAATTAATTACAGTGGTTAGGTTGGTGTTGCATCTACATGGGTATCAGTGCCATTGTTATGAAGAGCTACATACTTGGATAATTTACCAAAATTACTAACCCTAATTCTTACAAGGCTGTGGACCCTATGATTAAAACCATAGGATCTTTAGAAAAATGAGAAAAATCATAAATCACAGAAGGTGTTGATGGTTGAGGCTTGAAACTATGTCCATTTGACTGGTGACCACTTGTGGTTTAGGCCTTAGTTGGACTTACTTTCTTCCTTCTAGACTCTCCAGCCACCTCATACGACACTCTTTTTCCGTTCAGTCAAGGTGGGCAGCTTGACACAATGTCGATCTGTGCTTTTGGCGCCCACTTTCACATGCTTTCTGAGTGAGTGGCTGGCAGGAAAACAGGCGGAGTGGCTCAGATGGTCTGTGTTGGCTCAGGACAAGCTGCCAGTGACATTTTGTCTGCACAAATGGACCAAACAATGAATGCTGCGAGTGTTACTACCCTGCCTTAGATCTGGTTGCACAACAGGCTCCCAGGCTACTTTTTTATTTCCCAGCTCACCCCTCTCTTGGAAAAACACTAATTTGTTTGAATGCATCTGAAACAGTTTGAGGAAGATTGATTTAACCGTCTGCTCATGAAACAACAATGAACAATGGTTTGTTGTTGTTTGGTGGAAAGTGGGGAAGGAAGCATTGATGTTGTCTTTTTATGTGTACGTCTGTGATTGGCCGGGACTGGGGAGGTTGAACATCTTACTTTGCACAGATAAAGGAAATAAATAAAGATTCTTAGTAGACAAATTACTTCAGTCAGTGGAGGGGAATAGCGCCATCACCTGTGGCTGGTGATTACAACAATATCCTGTCACCGATAATCTGTGTTAATTGATCTTTTGTGGGGAAAAAACACGAGAAAAACTTCAAATAACTGAAATGTTTTTTCTCAATTGTTTAGATAGGCATTGTCTGTGATTGTCTAGCCTTAATCTGATTAGGCCACAATTCATTTATGTCAACTTTCTTCTCTGTCAGAACCTTCTTCCATAACTAACAGCAGTGTTATGTGTAACATACGCCACAAGTCACCGAAAGGACATTAATAACAAAACTGGATATTATTGAACTCAACCATGACTTTAATCTGTTTTGTCGTAGTAAAATAATTGGCTTTAGTCTGCAGCCATGTCCTGGCTGCCAGCTGATTCCAAACCAGCCATGGGAAAGCCCACTGGCTCAGCTGACCATGATCCAGAATCAGCTTTTGGACCTAAACAACGAGGCACTCAGTTGAGCAGACAGGCAGCGAGAGGACAGAGCAGGGAGGAATGTAACCCCTCTCACCCCCTCAGTCTTTCTCTCTGTTCTGCCTTTGGCAGTGGCGAGGGAGCATGCAGGGGGAGAAATTCCTTTGGTGGCCCATTATAGCCTCCGAGGCTAGTGGGAGGTGACTTTTACCAAAGGAGGGCGGGGAATCCTGTTTTTTTTTTTTTTTTTCCGGACCAGGAAAAAAACAAGAGTTGGGGGTTTTCAGGATTGCAGATGTGGTCTGTGCGGTGCAGGCAAGAGGGAGAATCCTCCTCTCACTGATGGGTTGGTTCCAATTCCTGGTCTGTGAAAATGTGGCGGAAGTTGAGGCGTCAATTGTTGCTTTCGATATTTGTTTACAGAAATCTTTTCAGATGTCAACACCCTGTTAACAAATAAAAGTCAGCCCTAACATGGACTGTAGTGAGTCTGACATATAGTTCAAGGCGCAAAGTCGGGGAAACAATACCAGAAAAGCAAAGTCCTTGCTTTTTGTACATACCGTGAAACCCAGAGCTGTTATTGACTACGGTCGGCTGCAGACCTCTGTGTGAGCACGAGTGTCAAGGTGGCGAAGCCAATGTGTTTCTGTTTCCAAAAGATTTCTTCACGGTCTGTTTCTCTCCCACTCTCTTTGTATGCATTGTATTTTGGGACACAGAGGGAGAGTGCGGTGCGTTCAAGTGTCACTGCATCCATGAATCTCTGGATTCAGTTTGAGGCGGCTCCAACTGCAGGTCTGCCTCAAACCGTGGCCGTTCGCATGTTTACTTCTTGGCCATTGTGTGTAGTCCTGAGGATTAATAAACGGCATTTCCTGCTGACGAATTGAAACTGGCAACAACAAGGAACAGGAATTTCCTTTTGGTCGACTGCCAGTATCCTCCATCATGGTTTTCCCCATTCTTCTACATGTTCCCGACTGTATGATAAACAAAGAAATATTCAGACTCCTTTGTGCTCTGTAGAGCCTTTAACAGCCTTTTACAAAAAAAGACAATAAAATGGACTAAACTATTGCAACCACCGTCTTCAATAGTTCAGTCCAAAAAAAAGCAAAAGTTTAGTTTTTTTGGACTGAAAGCTAGGGTGGATAAAGTCAAAGTGTGTAATAATAACACCCATGTGAATCGGTTAATGAGATTTCCACCCACATTTTATCCATCACATTTGCAATCATGCTTGGCCGAACGAAACGAATGTAAACAATTAATTGTGCAAATTGCTTTTTTTTCATCAAGGGTGTGTGATGTTTTAGTTAAATTGTTTTCCCATTGTTTCTAAATTGTCTCCTTTTGTACAAAGATAATTTTTTTTTAAAAATATTACCAAGAGAAAACGCAAGCAAAGGGCAGGGTTGCAGCAGAAAGAAATGGACTGACTTATACTATTTCATGTAATGTATTTTTTTGTCATATTTTATTTCAATTCCAAGGTTAGTGTTTTACTGTGTAATAATATTTTTGTGGGTTTTTTTTTATGCTTGAGCATATGGGATAATTGTAAATAATCCTGTTTTTCTACAGTTTGTTGTGAAGGGCCTGTACAGGTGACCATCCTCTCAGTATCGTATAGATAAGCTGAAACATTGGACATTCCTACTTTATGGGGCTGTTTGTCTGTGCGCAGTAACACTTGCCCAGTGTTGTGTATCTGTAGGAGGCTGTGTTTGTATGAAAGGGTTGTGTGTTCAGGTGTTTGTGCTTAAATGCCTGTGTTTATCCATGTGAGGGTGTGGGAACCATTATGTTATGGGTCTCTGGGAGGAGGGCGATTATTGCTGGTTAAAGTGAGGTCTCCCCTCCTGTAGTTTTACAGCAGAGACACATTATTGTGAATCTCAATGCTGGTAAACGCTGTAACTAAGCTCGCAACTATGAACGCAATTCCTCTAAAGCGTATCTGTCAAACCTGAGGCTCGAGGGTTTGAATGTTGCGTGACAATCTTGACACAGCAGATTTTTTTTTACCTGATAAAAAAACGTATCATTACACAGAAATAAACAATATTTGTTTCTTGAATAAATAATAAATAAGTGCAGCAGTGCCATAATACTTTACAGAGAGGTTATCTATCTTCTATCTTCATGATGTAAACCCGAGTTTGACTGTGTTATTAGAATAACACAGTTAAACGACAAGGGTGTAGCTTCACGTTTAGTTCCTGTGGTTGGACAAACATCTCAGTAGTAAAGAAGAAAAAAAACAAAACCTTCTCTGCAGGCAGGTGTGTGTTTGATTTGGCTGCAAAAATAATGCTTCATTAAAAAAAACAAAAAAAAAACTCTGCTTGTTCACTGTGGTTTCCAGATCACACAGCACTTATAAAAAGAACACAGAGTAATGAGTGAAATAGCCCAGTTTTGAGATCCTTTTAATTTGATAACGGTTGGAATTTCAGTGGGTGTGTGTTGCTGCTCTCGGCTGTTTGATCCATTTTACCTTGAGTTGTCTTTGAATCTCTCCGTGGGGCCTTTTCTCTCTGTGCCGTCTCCATGGCTGCAGAGTGCAGATAGGTTTGTCAGTGAGGCTGCAGCCTCTCTGTTCTAGCAAGGCTCTGTATTTTTGGAAACAACACTTAAGAGCAGCGCTGAAAGAGAGACGGGCAAAGAGACGAGAGAGAGAGACAGGAGCTATTGTTGTCTGGGGTTTTCAGCTCTGTACCTGACAGAAAAGATGAGATCTGTATTTTTAGCTCATACTTTTTAGCCTGTAAATAAAAGACTGATCTAATGTCATCTTTTGCATGTGTGTTGAGTGTCTATTGTGGCGTCTCTGTCTTTGAGGCTGTCCTCATTCTGATCTTGACACTAGTGTTGAAACATCTGCTAAAGTGGGACAGTACCCCCACCACCTAGAAACACACAGATTATCTCCCATCTTTGTTTCAGATTAAATTGTGTCATTCTGCCTGAAACAAGTATATATGTGTATACATGTATGTTTATTTATATATGTGTGTATATGTGTGTATAAACTATGTGTGTGTATAAACTGTATGTGTATATGTGTGTATATATGTCTATGTGTAAGTACTGTACATGTGTATATACGTGTGTATATGTATGTATGTATGTGTGTGTGTTTGTGTGTGTGTGTGTATAAACTGTATGTATATATGTGTATATACTGTATATGTGTACATACTGTGTGTGTATATATGTATTTATGTATGTGTGTGTGTGTGTAAACTGTATGTGTATATACTGTATATGTGTACATACTGTACGTATGTATGTACAGTATGTGTGTATATATGTATATATGTATGTATGTACAGTATGTGTGTATATATGTACATTTGTATGTATGTACAGTAGGTGTGTATATATGTACATTTGTATGTATATACAGTAGGTGTGTATATATGTATATATGTATGTATATACGTGTGTGTATATATGTGTATATACACACACATACATATACAGTGTGTATATATGTATACATTTATACGCACAGAAATATATATATCAGATACTCTCTAAATAATCTGGAGCAACTCCAAACACGATGACAAACATTTGTAGATAAGACCAGTGTCATCTCTCTGCAAACCAAACAGTGTTTACTTGAGTGAATCATGTTGCTCTGCTGAGTGTTTTGTGTAATTAGTGACTGTCATTGGCTACAGAGAGTAATGATACTCACTGTTTTTGTGGTACAGTCCAGTAATTTCTCCACGCTGACTATGCCCTGTCGTTCATTTTATTGTATCATGTGTCCTTATAGTGGAGTCATGTGTTGGACATCTACAGTGAGCCATGGTTTGTGGTAGTAATGTGGAGCTGTCACCTCATGAGGAGTCATGTCCTCTGCTCAAACATAGACACAGAGACAGCACATTTAGGATATTTATTTTCTTATAAACAAGCCTCAAGTTTCCTTTGTCTTGTTGTGGTCACAAATGAACCTAAAGTGAACTCTTGTTGTCATCTAAACGGAAATTAAATTTTACTGATTATTGTGCCATTGTGTTGTTTTACATGTCCTAGCAGTGTCCCCAACCTTTTTTTGTGCCAGGGACTGATTAAATGTCTCGTACTATTTTAATGGACCGGTCGTTAAGTTGTGGTAGATAAATACGCCTTAATCAAATTAAATTTCAGGTGTTCTGAAATATTTTACTACCTATAAAATCTTCCTACCCGAAATAACTGTGCATGGGGTTTCCCAAGTGCACACAGCCTATAATTTTCTGCTACCAGACCGGTATAAAAAGTTAGAATCTTGTATCAATGACTCTGTGTCATTTTGAGTTTATTGTTGTTGTCTTCACTGAGCAAATATTTCCTAATAAAATATAGTTGCATTATTGATGATGGAATCCTAGCCATTCTATTGGTCAGTTCTTTTGTTGATATGGGTATGGATCAAGTGGAAGTAATAGCCAGATGGGACCAATAGGAAAAGACAGATGGGACCAAAAGGAAACATTATTTCTCTGTGGCCCGGCACCAATTCACCCACGGACCGGTACCGGTCCCCGGCCCAGTG
>JAFBJS010005386.1:145116-159396 GCA_016785265.1 Paraplagusia blochii
GTACCGGTCCCCGGCCCAGTGGTTGGGAACCACTGTCTTACGGCACTTTTTCAATGCAAATCAAATTACGTTCCTCTACAAATAATGTTCCAGAATAAACCTGGGTGCAGGTCTGCATGCATGGCCACACCTAGACAGGTTCTTCTCCCTGTGTGCTGGGTGTGTGAGTGACGGACGTAGCACAACAACAGGCAGCCAGAGCTGAGACGCTGAGAACTAATGCTACATCTGGGACATGTAAACCAACAGAACAGACATCTGGAATGGACGTTGAGCTGGATCAGAAGTTTTTGGGCCACATGCCACCCTTGTGTGCTTCAGTCCCGCAGCCACAGAGCTGTGATCCCTGAACAAGGCGCTGAGCTGTGGAACAATTAGAGCAGCTTTACACTGTCACCGTGATAATCTGCTGTTCTTCACCAAAGAGTTGTTAATATGAGATTGGCAGACACACACATCAGAAATATGTTCACAGATTACGTAACACTATTAAGCATCAGAGCAATAATCTGTCTGGCATCAAATATCACAACTAAGACTTTGGATATATACCGTACGTCAACGTGTTGACCAGTGATCTGTGTTAGCGAGTCAGCTAAGGTGAAGGTTTACAGGACGGTGGTGAGACCAGCCATGATGGATGGATGGATTAGAGACACTAGGATTAGGTAGAAGACAGGAGACAGAGCTGGAGGTGGAGGAGTTAAAGCTGAATGCTGAGATTCTCTTTAGAAGAGACAAGGATGGACAGGACCAGGAATGAGGTGATTAGAGGGACAACACAGACAGGAAGGTTTGGAGAAAAAGCTAGAGAAGACAGATTGAGATGGTTTGGACATGTTCAGAGGAGGGACAGTGGTTATATTGGTAGAAGAATGTTCCTAGAGATGGAGCTACCAGGTAGGAGACAAAAAGGAGATTGATGGATGCAGTGAGGGAGGACATGGAGGTAGTTGAAGTTACAGAGGACAGAGGAGATGGAAATTGTTGACTCGCTGTGGCAACCCCCTGAAAAAGGGACAGGCTGAAAGGAGAAGAAACATGTGGACCAGGATGGGACAATAAAATTGCTCTGCTAGTTTGAGATTAGTCTGGTATTTGTGGAGCATGCAGTTTCCCTTTCAGTCCATGGAGTTCCAAGCTGATGTAAAAGAAGACACTGCTTTTCTATGACTGTTTTGCATGTCCATTTTAAGGCCTTTCAGAAAGCATTAAAATCACTAAAGATGAAATTCCAAACATGATTTGAGGACTGAACTAATTTATCACAAAGGACATAACTTGAAGACAACTCAACTGAAATATGTGAAGTATCCTATAAGGGAGGTTCAGAAGTTCCCACTTCTCTGGTCACCATGGTAGACCTCCCAGGAATGTGTTTTTCCAGTTGGTTTAATAGTTTTTGCCGATGCACTCAATCAAATCATAGGCGTGGACTCACAACTACACAACCCACTGGACCACAGCAACCAAATCTAATGTCCCTTGTCTTCAGTGATTATAGGATGGCACTCACTGTTCAGATGCCTTTTAAACAGTTGTAAATTCTGCTATGTTGAGAAATAACATTCAGTCTTGGAGTCACCTTAGGTAGCTTAGTTTGTTGTCCCAGGACGAAACCATTCGTCACCAGAGGGTCTTTGTGACGAAGGTGAAGACGAAGCACATGGACCACAGTTTGTATTTCCTTGCTCTCGGCAGTTGTCTCTGATTTCCTCAATGAGCTCCTGTTGTAATATTTAACAGCTTTACAAACTGGGCCACTGGGCGAAGAGGTGAAAGGGAGACGGCCCCTGGGACATGTACATGAATCGGTACAACGTGTACCCACGCGTAAGGAAAGAGCTGTTAGATGTAGTCGGTATGGTGATGGCCATAACCAACAAAGGTTTCTTTAGTGTATGTTTTTTATCTCTTTACACAAAGTCCTATTTTTTAAAGAAAGTTAGAGATGCTGAGGTTCTCTTTAGGGTGGAAAGGATCACGAATTAGGTGGTTAGGGGGACAACAGAGACGGAAAGGTTTGGAGAAAAAGCTAGAGAAGTCATAATGAGATGGTTTGGACATGTTCAGAGGAGGGACAGTGGATACATTGGTAGAAGAATGATCCTAGAGATGGAGCTACCATGTAGGAGACAAAGAGTAGATTGATGGATGCGGTGAGGCAGTGCCTCGCTGTGGCAACCCCTGAAAAAGGAACAACCCAAAGGAAGTTTACCAAACCTCAACCCCAAGACTATGGTTCTGATTCCTCTGCTAAAACCCAACTATGGATCACAACAGTTGCAAGAATCCTCATACTCTACAATGACCAGATTTATTTATGGCAACATTGACCATGTGATCAATGTGTAAATGAGTCTGACTATTACCAGTAGAATTGAGGAACAGGAATTGGGGAACCTGTTGGTCAAGCAACGTATCAAGAGAAGCTACATTCAGGTGAGTGACTGCTCTGGATGGACGGAAGGAGTCGGTCCGACTCCTTCCGTCCATCCAGAGCATTCACTCACCTGAATGTTGCTTCTCTCCTCTCTCGGTGTCAATGCGGCATTAAATATTTACCGATCTTGCGCCGCCTTCAGGTTTCCCTCCACTGCCCTCGTTCTCAGGGCTGATACACTCCCTCCCCGTCGTACCTCCACATGGCTCCCTGCCTTCTTCAGTTGTTGTTAAGGCAACCAGCTCAGACAAAAGAGGAAAACTCGTGTGTTTCTTTTCTTTTTTTTTTTATGTGTTGGTGTATGCATGTGACTATTTCTGGAGATGGCTCTGCAACGCCAAATCTTGTGTTTATCTTGTGTCTGCACATTATAGGGGATCAGCTTATGTCTGCATATTGGGTATATGTCTTGCTTTATGCTCCAAAACACAGGCACACAGCCCGGGGCAGGGCCTGTTCATAACTTTGATCCCCTTCAGTTTGGAGCCTCCTCGGAGACGATAAGCCCAAGGCCTCCGTGAGGAAAAATACGTACGAAGAGACAATTCGTTTTGCAGTACGAAATGCAATATTTTAATTGCGTCTTGAGTGCTGGATTGAATGCTACAAGACAATATTTGAGCTCCACTTTTATTGATTTGTTATTTGTTGCGTTAATGTCCAATTTCTGAAGCGGAGACACGATTCCAAAGGCCTGCATTAAGAATCAGATGAAGGACAGCAGTGCATTTTCTCAGAAGTGGATGGCATTGACGTTCATGCAGAGAACAATCGTAATATTTAGACATAAATCTGCTGCTGCTGCATTGAGGCAGCTGGGATTGAGGGAAAATTGAGGGAAAAAAATGTACCATATTTTCACAACTATGAGGCGCACATAAAAGTCTTAGATTTTCTTCAAAATCTGCGGCGCGCCCCATAGTGTAGTGTGTGTTGTTGTTGTAAGGCGGACCTAGTAGAGGACACCATCTACACCACCGCCTTATGGTCGTGAAAATACGGTAATTCGTTTTCTCATTTTGTCTCTCTGTTCCTTCTGATGATTTGCACAGCGACAGGACTGTGTGCGTAAAATCCTAATGTCTCTTAAAGACCTATTAAATTCACGTTAATTAAAATCTACTCATTGTTATAACTGTCGTGTCTAACGACGTCTGTCTGGGAGACACATGCGCGATATAAAGTTGCTATCGATCCCAGATTCGCCCTGATGATTTATAAACATAGCGTCTCAGCGAGGACGCAGTGAGACTGGGTTGCAGTTGAGTAACTGTGGAACTGTGTTCATCCACAGCTACTGGCAGGGAAAGAGGAAGGAGTAAGCTGCTGAGGTTTCTGTGGTTTCGGATATGAAATGGCTCGGGGCAAACAGGCCTACTCAGTAGGTGATGGAAAATAGATCTGTGCGGGAGAGACATGATCTTTTGCCTTTTTGGACCAGACGGCTGGGAACACCTATAAATCAGTCCTAAACTGCAAGATTTCACAACTGGGACGTTAACGCCGGGCTGAGACTCAAAACCACAACTAGAACAATGAAGTGTGAGATTAAATTTAATTTCCAAACACATAAATTTATTTAATGTACCTTCTAAAGATAACACCGAAACAGCCATTGGCAAATCGCTGTTTGTTAATACGTCCAAATTTGAAGACATGGCTTGACATTGCAGTCAAACGTTTACTTTTTTTTTTTTTAAGCCCGATGATGAAATTTGACGACGTTTTGTCCTCTAGCCACGAGCCTGCTATACTATCTGATCCAATCAAAGCGGACTTGAAGAGGGTAATTTAGCTACCGTTGCACCAACTAACAATGGCTTCTCTGTTGACCAGTCTTGACTCACAGTGGAGGACAGTGTGTGTGTGGAGTGAAGGCAGAACCTGGTACCTCTTTGCAGCTCCAGAACTGCAGCAGTTTGGTCTGTGAGGGAGCTCAGCGTTTTGGTTTTCACACCTTGACTGTGGAGACATGTTGGCTCGACGCTCCGGTGCGAGAAGCAGGCGGCGGTGGCTGCTTCTGTGTGTGGCACTTTTGTCAAAGTGAAGGTGAAAACGAAGTTCTGCTGCAACTGAGAAACTAATTTGGAGGCAGAGGAGTGAAATCACCTCCTTCGACATGTGAAATGCACAGTGGAAACCTGAGACGGGTTGATTTCACCTACAGACGCCTCCTACTGCTAGGAAGAAAATATCAGTTCAATGTAGCTTGAAGAACTTTTGAAGATTTGACCATTCCTGCTTATGGAGATAAAGAAAGGTTTGTAAGCTTTAGGTCAGCGATCTCAAACTCAAATAAGTCGAGGGCCACTGACCCCACTGTCCTTTCACCAAAGGGCTACAAAGGCTATTAATGTTTAATGTGTAAAAAAAAAAAGTTTTCTATAGATTTTGTGATTTTTGTGTAAAACAACAACTGCAAATAAGTAGAGAAAACATAAAACAAAGCAGCAGGAAATGAACCTGATGAAGTCTAAGGACCAGGATTGTGAGAACTATAGGATTTACCAAAAAAATTGTGGAGAAAACTTTTTTAAAATATAAAAACTTACCATATCTCTGTGAATCTGTGAAAATACACCGTCTTCAGATGATCTGAGATCTGATCATTGCAGGAAGTAAAAAGGGCAACAAAGGAGAGTCCAACATGGACATTTCCGGCATTGTTGTCTTGCAGTGAACCCCCTTTACAAATCTTGACCAGCATTAAACCTTCATATCAAGGTGAGGGCCACAAAATATTCCATGGGCTGCAAGTTTGAAACCCCCTGCTTTTAGGTAATTTTGAGAAAAATTACACTTTTTCCTCCAAAAAGTCCTGAAGGATCAGGCTGTGACTGATTCATTGTCTGCACATGCTGGACCTTGCAGTGCACAGAGGGGGAAGGAAGGAAGGGAGGACGTAGGGCCAAAACCCTAAACTCATAAACCTCACATAGACCAGACCTGCACACTGAGGTAGCTGCTGTTTGTTACGCTTAGACCTCAGGGGACTGGAAAGTGATGTGCGTTTATAAGGGAGTCTGTTTCTCAGCTGTGAGTCTGTATGAGTCAAAGTAGAACCTGGGAGTCACTGTGTAGAATCAACATAGGGTTTAGGGTCAGTGTGGGAGCGGTCAGAGGTTTGCTGCTGCGTAAATGAGTGGATTCATGGTCATTGCTGTAAAACCAGGACGCCACGGACCGGTTAAATATTTCGTACTATTTTCACGGACCAGTTGTGGCAGATAAATACCACTTAATCAAATTTAATTTCTGGTGTTCTGAAATATTTTCCTACCTATAAAATCTTCCTTCCAGAATTAGCTCTGCATGGGCACAACAAGGATTTCTCAAGTGCACCCCACCTATAGTTTTCTCCTACCAGACCGGTATAAAAAGTTAGAATCTTGTATCAATGACTCTTCCTCATTTTGAGTTTATTGTTGTTGTGTTCACTGAGAAAATATTTCCTAATCAAATATAGTTGCAGTATTGATGATGGAATCCTAGCCATTCTATTGGTCAGTTCATTTGTTGATATAGGTATGCACCAAGCGTCAGTAATAGCCAGATGAGGCCAAAAGGAAACAGTATTTCTCTGCGGCCCGGCACCAATTCACCCACGGACCGGTACAGGTCCCTGCCCCAGTGGTTGGAGACCACATTTTCTCTCTATTAGACCAGAAATTACATGTTTTTAGCCAACGTTAAGAAAATCTGGGAGTTTCAGTAGTAAAGTCCCAGCAGTTTCTTTGTGGCTTCACAAATGTTTGAATGAAACGCTGTGCCTGGAAACCTCTGACCGACTCTCTCTGATGTGACACCCTCAGCGGTCGGTTAATGTCCATTTGCATGGCGATTTGCTTTGGCATCTGCTCGTCGAGTGTGTGTCAAGCAGGCGTATAGCCAATGAATCATGGAGTCGTAAAGGCCATGGTAAGCTCTGGTATGTGTGACACAGCCAGGGGTGTGTGTGTGTGTGTGTGTGTGTGTGTGTGTGTGTGTTTGTATGGGTCATCAACAGGCAGGAAACCCAGAGGAACAAACAATGTTCCGAGTCTGGACCCTCTCAACTCTTTTTACATGGTCTCCTTCCGTCTTCACTTGGCCACTTCTTCTCTAATGACCTGCAACATCAGGAAGTTTCGCTAAAGGGCGGAAAAAACCTTATGACCTAATCTCGTTTCATCACATTGTCATAAAATGTACTGAACAACATGGTTCCAGCATAGTTGGAATTCTCTGTTTAACAAGTTGAAGTCGCTTTAGTGTAAATTATTATTATTATTTTTTAAAAACTCTAAAATTTCATGTGGGTGATGAGTTCCAAACCACAGCTCGTTCTGCAGTGTCTCGTCTTTGGAAGACAGAAGGTCTTCACAACCTGGGTTGTTGCATGTGGTTTAACACTTTTTGACCTTATTGACAGAACAACTCTGCTCATTTGACCTTTGTTTTTTTTTATATATAATTTTTTTATTACTTTAAATATAATTATAACTTTGATCGACAGGCCGAGATTAAAGAACATTTCAGATAAAGGCAGCGTTGACATCCAGATATGGAAGATATTATAAGACCACCCTTGTTTTCTTCAATTCCTTGTTCATCCTAATGCCTGGTATCACTAAAGAAAAACATGGAATGTCTAAAATCAATGTTTGGCAGCACAATGTCCTAGCTATTGATGTAGGAACTGAAGTGGTTTTGATTACTATCAAGAAAACAATGTAAAATGACGAGATACCAGCTCCGCAACTCTTTCAGGCTATTTTCTCTTTCTCATTACATCTGACCAAAAAAAAAGTACCTTAATCCATATCAGACATTGAAATAAATAAGAAATTGAAGAAAACAACAGGATGTGACTGTAGAATACATTGATGTAGACTGGATATGACCCAGCCCTAAAATAAAAGAATGTTGAAAATTGAGTCAGATGGTGTCATTGTTGCAGGAATTCTTGCATCTCAGATCTCAAAAAGCTGCACAAAGTATAAAAATTGGCTCGATGGAAGTTGAGATCTAGGAACAAGGACCTTCTCCCTCTGCTCCTCGTCTTTTGGACATCGTTAGGGTTGTTGTCTTGCAAAAAAGGCAGTTTTACAAACTTGTATCTTTTTATTTGTGTTATAAATCTCTTTACCTCTGAACATCTTCCATTTCCTGCTCATGTGTTTGACTCTGGTTCATAGGGGAATCAAACAGGTCAAACAGAAGAGCTGTGTGTGTCTCATGGTTTCAACCCTGTCTCCAACCAGAACAAACCTGCAGGTGACTTAATGACTCTGAGTTTAATGCGTGTTATCTCGCACTTATCTCCTTTATCTTGATCACGTCATTTTTTAGTCAGTGTGTGTGTGTGTGTGTGTCAGCAAGGCGTGCACCTCCTACATCACTATTGTCACTTTGACAGGCAGCTGAATGCATTGCCTTATAAGGTGAAAGTGTGTGAGGAAGGATGGACAGGAGGAGGGGCAGGAAGAGCTTGTTACCCTGACATAACTGTCAGATGCCGGGCAACAGGGCCAGCCTGAAACTCCTGCTTGGCTGCATTTCGATCTTTCTGTCTATCTCTCGCTCTTTCTTTCTTACTCCCAAAACACAGCTTTATCCCAATTTTTCCGAATGCCTGATTAAATAGCACTGTAGTGTAAACGTGCGGTGTAAAAACTCCTGTGTTTTTGTCCGCGTTGTCCTTCACAAATTTTTGTCGTAATTCTTCTCCTCTGACATCAGCAGAAGATGAAAAATCCACGCCTAGTCTGTCGGGAATCCCAAGAATTAATGTTCGCTGCAGCAGAAATGCCATACTTATCATACTAAACATGCACACCCTCACAGGTTGGAATAAATGTCACAGAAGATTTGCTGAGACCTTCTGGGTTTTTTTTTCCTCTTCAACTCAACGTGAAGGCAAAGGCGTCACAAGTCTGGTCCTCCTGCTGAGACCGAGGATTTGTAACTTAATTGTCAGCTGTTTGTGATTGTAGGTGATGCAGAGTTGCTGCCAGCCTCTCTGTGTGTGTGGAGGAGGTTTTATTTAGACCATAATGACCAGAATTACCCCGCGCTTCCAAAGAAGTCGGTCTCTGTTACTGATTTTGTCTTTTCTTTATATTATCTTCTCCTACGTTCACCCACTCACTAGATGAGGTGATGAGCAAAAGACGAAGCCACGGAAGCGTTTCACACATATATTTAGACGTGTTCATCGTTCTGCAAATAGAGAAAATATATTGCAACCAACTTCCCCTACTTCTTACTTCTGTCAAACAACCACTTCTCTATTTGACCACTAACTTCCTCCCTCAGACCTTTTTTTTCAGCATAAAGTATAAAATTAAAACTATAGAGGAAACATGTTCAATGCAGGCTGTCAAACCCATTTCTACCAGGGGCCACATCAGCAATACCGCCTTAAAGGGCCGGTTGTATGTAAAACTGTATAGGTTTGGATTGCCAAACCCCTGGTCTGTGGACCAGTACCTGTTCAAAGTATATTTGGTACGGGGTCACAGTGAAAAATTGCTCTTAATTTACTCTAAGAAAGAACATTTAGTGATATCCATTTACTTTAAGTATTGTCCCTGGTGGTACTAGCTGAGCAGTACCAATACTTGGGGACTGGCGGTATATCTGTAACTACTCCAAGTAAATGCCAATCTCTCACGGGCCACACAAAATGTCTTGGTGGACTGCATTTGGCCCCCGGGCCTTGAGTTTGACACAGAGAAATTTGGTGGTTGCGTCCATTTTTAAGGGATGACTGGGCCACATCTGGCCTGCGGGCCTTAGTTTGGGCATGACTGTTAAGATTCTTGTATTGAACTTTTATTTATCTTCTATAACATTGTTAGATTCAATCCACAAACTGCAAAATTTGTCAATATATTACGACAAACAGCTACACGTGCCATTGTGCACATCTGCACACACAAAGTAAATCCATTCTGCATGACTGTAATTTTATTTACAGAAACACTATTAGGGAAACAAAATGTATCAGATGTGTTCGGCCCAAACAAATTCCATTCCAATATTTTTTTCAGTTTTTCTGCTGCTCTCTTGCTTCGTTAAGTGATATGGTTTAAAGCCTGCGATCTGTCTTCAGTAGAACATCCAGTCCCAGCTTGAACGAATCCTACCTTCCATATCATCTCTATATTCACGGGTTTCATAACCATACATTATTAGTTTTCTTTGTTTTAGTTTTCGCTAAATATTCGCTAAATATAGACTACATGCTAGTTTTTGTGATAAATTATGGCCCATACAGTATACGCAGAATATGACTTTATTGAATATACAGACAAATATGGCAGCAGATAACTGCTATTATTGATTAATCCATTAAGATTATTATTTTCAAATTATATTCTATGTTTATTAGCTATAGAGTTCGGGTGTCCAACTCAATCTCACAGTGGACCACAATCAAAGACATCATACTAAATATTTATTGAAAATTAACTATAAATATTTCCCCTTCTCCAGATATTAAATGCATGGGCGGTGCTAGGGTCTCTTAGAGGTCTCAAAGACATTTTGGCAGGAGCCCTAAGCAACTTCCATATTTTCCCGTCTTCAATGCCACCCCTGTTGAAATGTTTATTTTTGGGAACATTAAATCTGGAACAGCCGCTTAATATTATCAACACATGAGAAGTTAAATCAGAAATTAAACCCACATCAGTGGTTTTGCCTTTATACGTAGCCTTTCCAGATATTTAAAATGTTTTTTTACAGACCTACAAAAAAAAAAAACCCAAAACTAAACAGAATGTCTATGCTGTAACAAAGACCACCAATAATACTGAGTGCTTTATACTGGTAGGCCAACTCTAGTACATATTTGATATGATCCTGCAGGCCAAATATAATTACTAGGGGTTTGACAATTCACTAACATAACAATCCGATTCATATCTTGATTCACAGGCTACGATCCGATTCAGGAACGATTCATAAAACATATTAAACGATCGATCCAGTTCGATCCAATTTGGTGCAGTTCGATCCAAAACGATTCATTTTCACACCCCTAATATTTATATTGTGTATATTAGGGGTGTGACGATTCACTCACATAACGATCCAATTCATATCTCGATTCACATGCTACAATCCGATTCAGGAAATTCATAAAAAAATATTAAACGATCGATCCAGTTCGATCCAATTTGGTGCAGTTCGATCCAATTCGATCCAAAACGATTAATTTTCACACCCCTAATATTTATATTGTGTATATTAGGGGTGTGACGATTCACTCACATAATGATCCGATTCATATTTCTATTCACAGGCTACAATCTGATTCAGGAAATTCATGAAAAAATATTAAACGATCGATCCAGTTCGATCCAAACCGCTCCAAAACAATTAATTTGCACACCCCAATAATTACACTACGGGCCTTGAGTTTGACACCTGTGATATAGCGCATAAGAAAAACTGGATCTGTCCACAAAGCCCTGCACAAAGTAAATGTAACAGGATAAAGACCTGTTATTTTATTATGGTATATCAGTGTCACCAGGCTTGACAACCCAACCAGCCACCCCGCACCCCCCAACCCCCTTCAGCACAGTAGCATAATTCTCGATGCCATTGCCGCGGCTGTAGCTTTAATTCAATCCCATTTTTACAGTCGCTCCAACAGGCCTACAACAACCGCTCAACGTGATGTCGGTCATCAGCCTGACATGAAGATAACTGCAGGCTTTTAAACAAAGCTGGTAAATTGGTTAAGTTCACTGCTGCCTGCTTCGATCAACAACTGAACCACAAAAATGTCCTGCAGCTCTGGAAAGATTCAGCCAGTGGTTTTAATAAAAAGGCTGACACAAACAGCTGACGCTTGGCCCTGCCAGCTGCTATCAGGGCTGCCAAACTCCTGATTGGGCCTTAAAAAAAGGCTCCTTCTTGAAAACACATGCACATTGTGGGTGTAATAATAATAATGACCTCAGTTCGTTCAGTGTTGGTGGAGCTTGGGTTCTTGTATCAGGAGATCAGCCTGTTGAAAGAAGGGAAACACTGTTCAGGTTACTGACATGAAAAAGAAAACGTTACAGCACACAGGGCCACCAGTGTTTGTACCGAGGTAGAACATGCACAGTCAGACTCACAGGAAGAAGGCGAACAGTTTGTGTGTCCGACTTCTGTTGACTTGTAACCATTTAACTTGGTTTGCGTTCAGGCTGTGGTTTGAATGGTGGAAAGTGAATGTGTCAGCGCTGAATACTGCAGTTAGAATGTGTGTAAGAGCTTGTGTTGGCAGGGTGCTTTTAAACACAATGATATTTGCAATAGACTGTGTCAGAGGTTTTGTTTTTTCAAACATTTAATATCCAGATATGTAAAGAAAAATCTGATGAAAACTTCTTGTCAAAAAAACAAACAGAAACATCAGAGGTTCTAAACTTTGGATCAGGGTTGTGAGAACTATAGGATTTACCATAAAAGAACAAATCTATAAAATATTACGATAAATTCAACTTTCACATCAAGGTGGGGGCCACAAAATATCGTTCCACGGGCCGCAAATGGCCCACGCACCGCAAGTTTAAGACTCCTGTTCTAAACTCTGATTGGAACATTCACACGAATGGGGTGTAGTAATGATGTCAATCATTACTACACCACGGGCTGCGAGTTTGATAGCCATGAGCACTGTTAGCATAACAGCGGCAACTGTGATAGCTATTAATGTTGACATCTGTCCCTAAACGGCCTGTGCTTCCTTCTCTGATTTTGGGTTCCATTTAATTCAACTTACTCATCAAGGTCAGGGCCGCAAAATACTGTTCCACGGGCCACAAATGGGCCCACGGGCCGCAAGTTTGAGACCCCTGTTCTACAGTCTGATTGGTTTGTAAATATGTTCAGCTTAAAAAAAAAAACGCTAGGTTTTGAGCCAAGAAAATAAACCGCATTTGTACGTTACGCAACCGTACTATAAAAATAGGTTCAACCAAGTCTTGTTTTTCTTCTGTGCTGCATTTGTAAATGATGGTTGAAGAAAACGACTTGACGCAACGTAGGGATAAACCAGTAACGTATAATAACGAAAATACTATAAACAAAACAGTCTCCTCCTCTTCTCCTCCTCCTCTTCTCACCTTCTCAACAGTAGGAGGACCTTTCCCCACTCCAGTTGTGAAACAGCCTCCTGGTTGAGTCATTAAGCTGCTGCCTGTGGGTGGCGTTTACGTTCATCGATTGTAAAATGATGTCAATCATTACTACACCCAATTCGTGTGAACGTTACCACACCTGCAGTGTTGCCTACTCTCTGAGGTGTGGTGTTCTTCCGTAATGACAGTTTCTAGTGCATAAAAGACGTGTTTTCAGAGGGAAGAGGTTCTGGTTCTGACTTTGGTTCCGCTGCGGAGTCTGAGACTCTCGGGTTCTTTCTGGCGAATCAACCCAAAGCGGGCGTAGGTCAAGCTACACCCATTTAACTGGAAGGAAGTGGGAGGACGTTATATATATGTGTCACTATAGTGATAGTAAACAAACGCAGCAACATTTATGGATCCTGTTTCTATGGACATTTGTGATAGGAAATCGAACTGGCGGACAGCCCTGTTGCTGTGGAAGACACTCGACTTCCTGTGCCGGAAAAAAATACAAAAAACTTTGTAGAACTTTTTGACCAAAATCTATTAACTTGCTGTCTGATGTATCTCATCACAGGGAGGTAGAGATTCAATAAGGATTTATAGTCTTCATCTTCTTGTCACATCAAGTCAACAATGTCCATCTCCCACCGTCCTCCAACTACCTCCATGTCCTCCCTCACAGCATCCATCAATCTCCTCCTTGTCTCCTACCTGGTAGCTCCATCTCTAGGATCATTCTTCTACCAATGTCTCCACTGTCCCTCCTCTGAACATGTACAAACCATCTCAATCTGTCTTCTCCAGCTTTTTCTCCAAACCTTCCTGTCTGTGTTGTCCCTCTTATCACCTCATTCCTGATCTTGTCCATCCTTGTCTCTCCTAAAGAGAACCTCAGCATCTTTAACTCCTCCAGCTCTGCCTCCTGTTTTCTACCCATGACCAAGGGTGTATAATGGTAAATTGAAATTATATGGAAAGAGTTAATTGAAGAATTTGACTTAAGTTTTGACCTAAATATGAGACAACAGTAGTATTAACTCCATGGTGTGTCAGTGTCACCACGACACAGTCGTCATCCTTACAGTGAGCTACACTTTTCCCACAAATCTCCCTCATTCAAACGTATGAATCACATCATCTGTTGAGTGATGGCAGTGAGTCAGGTCTTCTGAACAAACTTCCTGTCTCCCTTCCCAGTCGAGTCCCTGGCTGTTGGACACCGGGCTGTAAAAATCCTCACATGGCAGCTTTTTTACAACTTTTCACCTCTCGCTCAGGGGTTAATGTTTCACATGTTGTGCAGTTGGATGTATTCACTGCATTCCTGGAGAATTAACATGGACATCCTCCACCCCCGCCTCCTGTGCTGCGCCTCTAAAGACAGGAAATGGACTTGTTGGCTGCTGATTGGCTGGCCAAAAAAAGAAGTGATGATGTGTGTGATATGGGAGAAAAAACCCTCACACACTGAGGTGGAGGAACCACTAATGCTGAGTAATGCTGACTGGCTCTGTCCTAAATCTAGAGATTCTGTTTTTTGATCTTCTCACTGATTGTCAATGACAATGATGGACATTATTAATGGACATTATTAATATTTTAAAAAATTGAGTTTTAGGCAGCAAATTCAGGAATGAGGTGATTAGAGGGACAACACAGACAGGAAGGTGTGGAGAAAAAGCTAGAGAAGACAGATTAAGATGGTTTGGACATGTTCAGAGGAGG
>JAFBJS010005386.1:159556-176366 GCA_016785265.1 Paraplagusia blochii
GATTGTCAATGACAATGATGGACATTATAAATGGACATTATTAATATTTAAAAAATATTTATTAATATTTTAAAAAATTGCGTTCTAGGCAGCAAATTCAGGAATGAGGTGATTAGAGGGACAACACAGACAGGAAGGTGTGGAGAAAAAGCTAGAGAAGACAGATCGAGATGGTTTGGACATGTTCAGAGGAGGGACAGTGGATACATTGGTAGAGGAATGATCCTAAAGATGAAGCTACCAGGTAGGAGACAAAGAGGAGATTGATGGATGCAGTGAGGGAGGATATGGAGGTAGTTGGAGTTGACGTTACAGAGGACAGGGGGAGATGGAAATTGTTGACTCGCTAAGGCAACACCTGAAAAAAAAGGGACAGCTCGAAAAGAAAAGACATTGTGTCCTGCTGGTCCAAATGTGTTCTCCGGGATCTAACTTCCATGTCTTCCTGTCTCCTACAATCTTCTGCTCAAAACTTAAGTTTTCTGGTTAAAAAGTTGTTGGTCTCTTGATTTCCATTTTACCACCTAATGATTGACATCATTCTGGCTGGATCTGCAGAAGCAAGTAACGGATAAGGGAGTGAGGAGGATGCATCAAGGAGGGAGTCGGCAGGAGGAAGGACATTACTGGCATTCCTAACGTCTCTGTCATGTTTAGTCCGTGTCGTCGCTTATTCATCAACAAACTCTTTGGTCTCTTATTCTTTTCCTTCCGCAGTTGTGGTTCAACCCTTTCATGACGTTTTTTTCTGTTGTGCAGACAAACAAAAAGACTGAAAGATGGAACAGGAGCTGGTCCTTTATTAATGGCCTCCATTGTTACATTTTGACAAGTTTATGACAATAAAACTAAATCTGTTGCTTGCTTTTGCGTAATCATAATTTGAAAGTAAAAGCTCCTTTTATCAATCTCCACAAATATTGTCTTTTCTCTTCGACCTCAAGTCTCCTTCTCCCTTCTCGTCACGGTCAACACTAAGTGTCAAATAAAACCTTTATAATCAGTGAAATGGTCATAAAAAGTATGAGCAGAGACAGAACTTTGTCCTTAGCTGATGGCAAATAATAATAAAAAAAAAATCTATGAACCATGAAGACAAATGGAAAGTCCAACTTGACGCCTTGTCATCTTATAAGTTAAATTTTTGCCAATACTTTCCTCCAAAGTACTTCTGTAATATTATACTTTTGAAGGAAATGGCTACATCTGCTTTGTAAATGTCGTAGATAAGGATATTTTTCGCATTTGTGCAGATTTTGTCGGAATACTGTACAGTCTGGTGTAGTAATACAGTAACATGGTAGGTAATAGATTAGTGAGTGTATAATATCTCTGCCCTGAAACATGGTTTGGCCCAAAAAATGCATTTTAAAACCCCATCCTTATAATAATCTCTTGGTTAATTTGTCATAAGTTAAAATTTTTAATGCAACTCGTGAAGCCAAACTCTATCCTGTTAGTATAGTATTTGTTTTTTTTTTATTTCTACTATTAAAAAATATACTTCTACTTGTAGGAGCGACGTCAAAGCTTGCCGTTGTACGGCATGTTGTGTTTTTTTAATGTTATATAAATGAGCTTTTCCTAGAATGATCTGAAACTCACTCTGGGTTAATGGTCATGCAACCTGACTCTGGTCTGAACTCTAGAGTAACAAAGACAGGAAGAGGCATTAATAAATGATCCAATAACCTCTGTGCTTGACATTTTAATTTCTCCCTCCTCTCTCTTCACCCCTCCCTTCCTTATTTCCTCCCTTTCTCCACCCTGTAGCGGCTTTAAATGGACCTTAGGTCAGTGAGTCACATCATATACATTAGAATGTGCATTCATTTGGAAAAACGTTGAAACAATCACAGAGCCAAAGGTGAAGTTAGGGATTGTATTTATTTATAAAACGGTTGGTTAAAGGGTAAAAAGTTGCAACATGTGATGCGTTCGGAGTCTGTCCCTTCGTCTTCTCACGCTGTTTTATATTTACACAACAATTTAATACATTTTTAGTGACGTGCATCAGCGTGAATAAAATTCTAAAAATAAAACACCAGTGTTAATTATTTTCTCTCTTGGTAAAGATAAACTCATGTCATTTCTTCTCCTTCACCTCCATGGCTGTCCTGCCAGTTTCCCCTGTATATCTTTTTTATCGGCGTAGGAATAGGTAGAAGACAGGAGACAGAGCTGGAGGTGGACGAGTTAAAGATGCTGAGATTCTCTTTAGGAGAGACGAGGATGGACAGGATCAGGAATGAGGTGATTAGAGGGACAACACAGACAGGAAGGTTTGAAGAAACAGCCAGAGAAGACAGATTCAGATGGTTTGGACATGTTCAGAGGAGGGACAGTGGAGACATTGGTAGACGAATGAGCTTAGAGATGGAGCTACCAGGTAGGGGACAAAGAGGAGATTGATGGATGCAGTGAGGGAGGACATGGAGGTGAGAGTTGAAGATACAGAGGACAGGGGGAGATAGAAATTGTTGACTCGTTGTGGCAAATCCCTGAAGAAAGTTGAAAAGAAAACGTTTTAAGTTTTGTTCTGTTGAACCTCTCTGATGTTTGTTTGTCCACAGCTGCAGGTGTTTGCTCTCATCAGTTGGTGATAAACAGCTCTTTGCACCATGTGGAGCTGAGGAGTTCACAGCAATTACGTGTTTTGTCAGTTCACCCTGAGAAGGTGTGTGAATGTGTCCTCTGTGATGAAACATTGTCCCCATGTTATAACTGTGATTTACTCACTCTACCTGTCGGCACATGTCGAGAAAGGGAGGCTCCCTGTTTAACTGTGTGTGCTGCTGCACATGTTAATGATCACCTGTCCAGACTTGAGGGGATAATGACACCAGAACGGCCCCCGCAGCAGAGCTCCGTGTCCTCGGACTCGTCCCCTCTCCTCTTCTTTCTCCCACTTGATTCGTTTATTAACATTGGTATTTCCCTGGTGACCACTGGTATTTTTGACATGAACAACTTGGCCGGCTGTTCGTCCCTCTGTGGAACCACAACACTTGGCTTTCTGGCTACAAACACACTTTGTTATCAATCATTGTTTGCGAAATGCTGGCAGTTTTTGTGGGAAAATGACGATCTCCAAATGTCTGTTCACTTACTCAACCAGAGCCTGGTTCTTCCTGTTCAGCCTCTTGGTGCATGTATGTGCACAAACGCTGGTGTATCATAATTCCTCCATGGTCCCGTCATGCCCCCTGAGCGATGGTGTTGTATTCCTGCAGTCCACAGTAGCAGGAGGAGTGTTCAGTTACATCACTGTTGTGTGGACGGGGCTGAGAGGACAGTGGAATTTAAAGGGCAGCTTTTCAGGACTCGGTTTCCACTGTGGTTTTAGATGTTTACGTAGTAGAGCTGCAAGATGTTCCCGTGCACTTTAGTCAGGAGTTGACGTTAGATATAGAAGGGAAATAATAAATAATAAATTCCTTTGCAACCGCGTGGATGAAAACATGTATAATTTACGTCCTATGTCAGTGCAGTTGTCACTTTAACAAAAGTTCATTGTTGTCTGTATCTGGACTCATTCAAACCACACAGAACGTTTAGGACTTAGTCTCTAATCATCTCAGATTTTTGGTTTGTCTCATGATCTACGGATGTCAATGTTCCCCCAAAACAAACGTAAAAATATTAAAGAAAAATACATCTTCACCCTGAAATGTGCAAATATATTGACTTCCAATTGTTTCTAGGTTTTTGCAGAAATCCTTTACCTTAAATGTTTTTTTCTGAAACGCTTCAATTTTATATAAACTTGCTTCAAACAGCTATTTAAGATGGAGGATATAGACCAAGGGTTTCAAACTCGTGGCCCGTGGGCCATCTGCGGCCTCTGGAACGATATTTTGCGGCCCCCGCCTTGATGTGAAAGTTGAATTTATAACATTTTATAGAGTTGTTCTCACATATTTTATAGTAAATCCAATAGTTTTCAAAACTCTGATCCACAGAATCTTTGGAAAACTGATTTTTCTTTTAAATAATTTTTTTTGTATTGAACACTGAAAGCTGGTGCGGCCTTCAACTTATTTGAGTTTGAGACCCCTGATAAAGAGGGATCCGAGGTGTAGTTGTACCTAGAAGGCCCCCTACTGGAGCTTCTGGTAGTACATTACTCAAAGAGAGTCCCACTTCATCAGCTTTTTTGACAAACGAGTTTATTTCTGGATCAAACTACTCAAATTCTAGGCTGTTTTTAAGTGAGAAACCACAAAAGATCATCTAAAAATTGAAAAATGTTCTGCTTGTTTTGCTTGAGCTCTGTGATTTTTTATTTTTTTTTACTCATTTTTCAATTTTGTTGACTTATTAACAAAAATGTTCTCTGTGTGACTGTACGTCCTGTGCGCTGTTTAATTATTAATACTCCCTTGTGAATAGATAACTCGTGCTTATACTCTATATGTCTTATCTCTGTAACTCAGTCCAGTCACATCTTTAACCAAACTCTATTTTCTATATAAGCGCCGTCTCATTGGGTTTCACAGAAACAAACCCCTCTGAAACTAAACATGCGTGAGAAAAACCAGCGAAGCTTCTGTGTCGTTGACCACAACCTTTTTTTTTTTAAAGATGAACTTCTCAGAATAGACAACCTTGTGTCAAGCCAAACCAGGACCAGACTAGAAACTGCTTTCTTCACCAGGCCAAGCCAGCTTGGTTTGGCTGGGCTCATCCAAGCCTGGTACAGATGATCCAGTTTAGCCTGGATTTGCCTCCATGAGGTTTCACCTCCAGCCCACAAATCAACATGAAAGCCTCTTTGCTCGCAGTATTAATCTTCTGGCGGCCACCTGCTGCTGTTTTATATTAATGTTTCCAGCCCCAGGTCCTGAGATTGAGTCACACATGTGCGTCGCATGTATGGGCCTAGACAATGGGGAGGATTCTGATGTATGAGCTCGGAAGAACAGATGTGTAAAGAATGGGGTTTTAACAGGGCAGTCATTTCTGTTTGGTTCTGTTTGGTAGGGCTAACACTAGCTCCCAGAAGAAGGCAGAGAGGTACAACGTTACCATCCTTAGATTAAGTACCCCCCGGTGGTGATTTTATGAGGTGCAACCAATTGGTCTTGCTTAACTCATCTCTAGGTGCAACTTAACGCAGGTTAAACAAGACTCAGTATGAAGGTTTCACTGTCAAGAAATTGATTGTTGCTAAGAAACATAAAATGAACATGAACCTCTCAATAACCTCACTCTGGTCTGAACTCTTCAGGACTGTTAGATGGTCATGTCTCCTTTATCGCAATGTGACCAGATAAATAACTCTCCACATTGACAGTTTTTCCTAAACCAGCCACTAGGGAGCACAAACCAATGTTTGCTGGTCCCAAGCTCGAATAAACGGTGAGGGTTGCATCATGAAGGGCATCCTTCAAAAATGCTCTTAGCCTACTCTAAGACGTCTTTAGAGAATCATCAGCATAGATGGACAAGGCAAAATTATCACATTACAATACGAACAAATGATATCATTCAGAAAAGTTTGCTGGGCCAGATTACATGGCTAAACGGAACGCATCTGGCCCCCGACCCTTAGTTTGCCCATGCCTGGTATAGAAGCTAATGAAGTAGGGTTGCACTCAACAGCTAAATGATTTGTATATTTATAAATATGACTTTTTCCTAAACCAGCCACTAGGGAGCACAAGCCAATTTTTGCTGGTCCCAAGCCCTCACCCGGCGTAAAACTTTGGCCAAATCAAAGATGCGAGACAACAAAATGATTTCTATACCGAGATGGAAATTGTTGACTCGCTGTGGCAACCCCTGGAAATAGGGACAAGCGAGAAGAATTGTCAAAGTTTCTCCTCAAGCGTACAACATCATACATAATTACCTGTTGACAATAATCTCGTAACTTGCACTTTACGTAGCGTCGTCTCATGCAGTAGGTAACGTTATTGTTCAAGGCCTGACGTTGGCGCCACAGCTCTGCTTATGTGAAGGTCCTGTTTTTCTGTAATTGTCCCTCTCTGCATGTCTCTGCCTGAGTCTGAACGTCAAGATGCAACTGACATGTTGCTGGTGTGAAGATGACTCGTTTAACCTCCGTGGTGAAGACACGCAGAGAATAAATGCGTCCTTTCTTTAACTGGAGTTCAGATCTGACGTGTGACTGTTTAAACACCTATGTATTTAACGTTTGACAACTCTGGGTCTTGATCAACCACAAAAATAACACAGTGCACGGTCGACCTGAACCCACAGACGTCTTAGACAACAATTTACACAAATACACACACGTACTAGCATGGACATAATTGACAGAACACACCGCAATCAAACACCAGTGTGTTTGCTCAGGTTCATTCCTGTCAGGTGGACTAGAGGCCACACCTGTACGTGCGTGCAAAAATGTTTCTGTCTTGTCTATCTATTTTGGTTCTATGTACAATTAAAGTGGCTAACAGCAAATAGTAATTCAATGAAAATAGAAGTGTGGGATTTTGTCTTTTTTTTTTTTTTTTATCCCTGGGCGGGAATGAAAGGTTTAGACCAGATCTACAGTGATACGATAGGTGTGTGTTTGTATGGTGATAGGACAAATCTGTGTCTGGAACACATTCCTCCTGTAGGTGTGGCATGAATGTGCGTGTGTGTAAAGAAGGCATCCGTTTACTGTACATGACTTGTGGGTTGTTGCCTCTGACTTTTTACCTCTGATCCCCGTTGGCCTAGCCTTTGATCGGAGATGAAAGCGTGTCGGGGTCAGACTAACAAACTGAAGGTGAGGGTTCGACCCCCAAATGTCCACCACATTTGGCCTCTGCCTTTACAACATACTGTGCAGTAAAACTGCAAGAAAGCTGTTCAACTGAGGTCAGAGTGTGAAACCACTCGTCAACGTCACGCACATCAACAACATCTTTTCCCCATCCACAAAAAACAAGGACTTCTTCAGGGTTGCATGCTTCGAAAAGCAAGTTCCAAAAGTTTGTTGTTTTTCTTACTTTTACGGGACAGGCCTAAGCAAACTTTTTGACTTTTGAGCAACAATTGGTTGTAAAATTGGACAGACGTCCTGGCTTAGGAGCAGAGAGATGGAACATTTGTTTCGTCAAATCAAAATATCATGTACCAAGGCCTCTGCAATAATGATTATAGCCTACTCTTCTGAGAATTACAATACGAGCAAATTATATCACTAAGAAAAGTTTGCTAGGCCAGATTACATGGCTGAATGGAACACATCTGGCCCCCGACCCTTAGTTTGCCCATGTCTGATATAGAAGCTAATGAAGTAGGGTTGCACTCAACAGATAAATGATTTGTATATTACCATCTAAACATACTTTTGAGTATTTTATATTTATGAAAAAACATGCAGAATGTAAGACACAATGTTTGGTTTCTCTTTTGCCTCCAGATGTCGGTGCACATGTGTGTAGTACAATATTACTGTGAGCCTTAAACACTTCCAGATGCCCTCAGAGCTTCTACACAACACAAACAACTGAGACGTCAGCCTTAGGAAAACAGTCTTCTGTATGTGTCTGAGAATAGCAACTGTTTTGACATAAACTAAATCAGAGAAACATTTGAATTTTATAAGATTCATGTGTTTGATGGGCAACTAGTGATATTTATAAAGAAATACGGTCATTGAAATATTATGCACATGGTGCTGTTTACAGTGGCAGCTACTATTCATTTCACTGAAGTTCTTACATTTTTATTTCTAGGTTTTATTAATGCTTTTAAGCTTTTTTTGAGGTGACCAGAGGAGATCTGTCGCAGATACTGAAAGATTCATCCCAGACTGAACACCTCCAATGAAAATTAAAACTACAAACTAAACTTAAACTACAATCCAGACCTACTACTGTTGATGCATCACAGCTGAGCTGTTTATCCTGTTATCTTCGCCTTGAACTAAATCATTTGATCTAATCACTCAAAGATAGCCCTTTGGATACGTCTTGCAGCACCGTTTGATCACTGTGTCCAGGATTCAGACTGTTATCATTAGAACAGAGCGGCAAGTCAACTGATTCCATATAGAACAAGACCGCTGAAGAATCCTGACACTAAATCTACTTGTTTCTTTTACAACTTTTGGCCAAAACCATCTGTTTCAAACTCAAATAAGTTGAGCGCCACCACCCACACTATCATTTCACCAGGGGCCGCGTCAGCTTTCAGTGTTCAATACAAAAGACATTTTTTATTTATAAATAATCTGCTTCCCATAGATTCTGTGTAATACAACACTGAACCAGTAGGAGGCTGTGGATCAGGGTTTTGAGAACTGCAAGATTTACCATAAAGTGTGGAGAACAAATCTATAAAATATAATTATAGGTTCAACATTCACATCAAGGTGGGGGCCGCAAAATATTGTTCCATGGGCCACATATGGCCCACGGGCCGCGAGTTTGAGACCCGATGCATTTTTCTACCCGACTACCACAGTCAGCGTTTATGAACTAAGGAACAAAAAGAAACCAGAACAGTGATAGGATGAGGAAGTGAATATAAAGAATTATTATCTCCGTGTCAGTCAGTTTTCACGGGCTGATGTTCACAGGTCTGTGACCGTTGAAGATGGTGCAACATCCAGTTGTACCGGAATGACAAAAGTTTTATAGCCTCCATAATAATCTAAGAACAGCACTGGTCTACCGCCCTCTGTTGGTAGTCAATGTATAAACACGAAATTTGATTATGGCAGGGGGAAATATCATAGTTGTTGTTGAAGGTTTATAACTAATGCACCCAGAATGTCGGAAACAGAGGTTATTGGTTAGTGAAATAATTGTTTCTTACTATTGTCTACTAAATGGCTATTTTTACATGTGCTATAGTCTCTGAGTTTAGTGTCTTTTACCCATAATGGTTTCGTAAAAATACATTTTTATAACTTGGTCAAATCAAATACATTCTTCTTATAGTGGCAAAAAACAGAGAAAATGCAGGTAGAGAGCAATGAAGCTGAAGTCTTAGTCTTCAATCTTCTATTTTTATTAAGCCATAATCACAGAGGTAAATATAATGTAAGACATGGAAGGATGTTCTAATAATAAAACCAGATTTTTTAATTCTCCATCCAAGTTTACAGGCTCCAGACAGGGATTACCACTGACATTGATGAATGTATCACTACATTGTTGTGTGCTAAACGGAGCAGGAACTTCCTGTCATTGCAGTGCCACTTCCTGTTGCATTGTCTTAAAATTTGCAAGGGACAGAGGGTGTGTAAAGACGTGGAGTATTGTCTTTTCCACTGCCCCCTCCTCTGTCTGTCTGTATATATGTTTGTTTTTGTAAGACCCTCCTCCTCCTCCTCTTCCTCCTCCTCTTGTCCTGGTCAAGTCTCAGAGAGGAAACTCTCTAATTGTGCCTAGGACTGGTGTGTCCACTGGGGTTTGGTGTTGGACTGGTGGAGATGGTGACAGTGGGGGGAGAACAGGCCAGACCAGAGTGAAGGGTGCTATTATCCAGCAGGCTGAATGGGCGCTTTGTGCCTGTGGCTGCAGTGGGACAGAGGGGAGAGGGGCAGGGCAGGGAGTGAGCAGCACCCAGTCATAATGTTTACTACCACACTGAGCAAAAGAGGGAGGAAGAGGAGGCGCAGCGGTCCGCTGTAAACACATAAAAAACATAAACAAAGAGGAATGAGGATCGGTCCTGAGGTCGTAAACATGTTGGTGATTATTGACAAATGTTCAGACTGATGCTGCTTTTGTTGATGTGTCTTTAAAGGGGACAGTTGGTGTCCTAGTGGTCCACAAGACCCCCGGTTAGAATCCCTCTACCGCCAAGTTACTGAGCTTGGTCCCCCCACACTGCTCACTACGGTGATGGGTTCAATTTAGAGGCATTATTCCCAGAAGGTTAATCCCGAGAGATTAATAGAGTTCTAAAAAAATAAAAAAATAATAAATTAAAGGTTGTGGCATATATTGTGTTTTAGACCAGGGGTCTCAAACTCAACCACCCACACCAAAGGGCTGTGTCAGCTTTTAATTTCCAAAAAGAAAAAAAAAAAAAAAAAAAGAAAATATCAGTTTCCCATAGATTCTGTGTAATACCACACTGAGCCAGAAGGAGACTGTGGGTCAGGGTTTTGAGAATTTACCATAAAATGAGGAGCAAATCTATAAAATATTATTATGAATTCAACTTTGCATTAAGGTGGGGGCCGTAAAATATCGTTCCACGGGCCACAAAAGGTCCACGGGCCGCAAGTTTGAGACCCCTGTGTTAGACGTTTGCGTTTTAGGTACAAGTGAATTGTGTGGCTGCCTGTTTGAATGCTTTTCACACTGACAATCAGCGTGGTGTTGGTGACATTGTTCTTCTACAAATGTTCTCTTTCAGGAGGCAGAAACTGTTGACTTTAATAGTTTGCTCTCGTATCTCAGATGGCGTTGCTTAAATCAGGGACATGTTGGGAAACAAGTTAAATAAAAGTTGGATAACACGGTCCAGGCTGACGTCCTTCGTCAGCATCCTTGCTTGCAGACTTTAAAACAATCAGGTTTTTGACGCTCACTCACACCCACTTGACAGTTTTTCGGATCTCCTGAGAAGTGTCCCATATTTTCTGCAAGACTGGTGCTGACTTAGCAGTGGAGACCAAATAGTGTTTTGTCAACTCGCTTGTTTTTTTTTAGCCTTAGTAGGAAACCAAGATACTGTACAGACCACACTGAACAGTTTACAGGGTAAACCTTCTGGCATTAATCATATATATTTAGAAGAACCCATTCATATTCCAATAATTATAGAGGCTGCTTCATATACAAGAAGTTCTTTTTCTCCGCTTCCTTTCAGCTTGTCTCCTTTTCAGGGGTTGACACAGTGAATCATCCTTTTCCATCTCCCCCTGTCATCTGTATCCTCCACTCCCAACTACCTCCATGTCCTCCCTCACTGCATCCATCAATCTCTTTGTCTCCTACCTGGTAGCTCCATCTCTAGGATCATTCTTTTACCACTGTCCCTCCTCTGAACATGTCCAAACCATCTAAATCTGTCTTCTCTAGCTTTTTCTCCAGACCTTCCTGTCTGTGTTGTCCCTCTAATCACCTCATTCCTGATCCTGTCCATCCTTGTCTCTCCTTAAGAGAACCTCAGCATCTTTAACTCCTTCACCTCCAGCTCTGTCTCCTGTCTTCTACCTATCCCTTGTGTCTCTTAACCAAATATCAGATCTTCATGTACAAGAGCATTTGAGTGATAGGTATTTCATGAACTTTGCAAGTCTTAAAAATATGGAGGAAAAGCCTGTGCAGAACGCAACAGTCTGTTGCACCTACAGTATCTTGGTGCCATGAGCTCCTTCAAAATAAAATGATTCAAAACAGATTTCCTAAGAATGTTGGCAAACCAGAAGCACAAAAACACACTTACCAACTGATGGGTGAGATTTTAGGACTGTGTGTCCTTTTTTTCCTCTGTATGTCCTATTTTTAGGATTTTTGTGGACTATTCTGATATTTATTATTATATGTCAAATGTGAAAAAGATGTTTTGTCAATGTGGTTCTAGTTTGTTTGGGCTCAAGCATTAATGACAGTGTGTTTCAACCTGTGCCTCCATTTGTCTGTGTGGGTTTACACCAGACATGGTCAAACTAAGGCCTGGGGGCCGGATGAGGCCTGGTGGGATCTTTATTGCGGCCTGCCAACCTTGTCCAAATTAAATAATTTTCAAAATACTTCTGCTTTTTTTCTGCAATAATGCATTTCCCCAGCAGATGATGCCATATAGGGTATTAGCGGTGTAGGATTTAAGGTTTTATACTTGACTTTAACATGCCATTTATCATAGTTTGCATGAATGAGCCATCTTTTTGCTCCGGACTCGGCCTCAAAGTCCAATTTTAGGACTAATTGTGGCCCGTGAGTCAAAAGTTTGCCCTGAGAAAAGGTTATAAGAAGGTTTTCTGTGGTCCAAAAACAGATTTTTGGCAGTATTACATTTTCATGTGTGCAATCTCAAGATGAAATGTTCTATAATATCTGTAGTTTGTTAGATATTATTGTTTTTATAACATCCGTCCTCTTTTTTTTTCACTGCTACGTCCTGTCCTGTTCTGTCATGACAACCCCTGACTTTCCTTCCTGTCCATTGAATTCACTTTCTTTGATTCATCTTGGTTTATTATTGGAACAAAAATACAAAAACATGCCGTTACTGGGCTGTGAAAAATCACCCATGTCCTGTTTCTGTGTTTGTGTTTAGACATTCACCGCATGGTGCAACTCCCATCTACGAAAGGCAGGTACGCAGATCGAGAACATCGAGGAGGACTTCAGGGACGGACTCAAACTCATGCTGCTCCTGGAGGTCATCTCAGGTAATGCACCCTGGCGATACAAAAGCCTCTCAACGTTTAAAACGTTATTAATTAAAATGAGCTGCTCGTAGTGATAACAGAATCCCGATATGGAAGTCTCCGGGCTCCGCCCAACACATGTGCACCCACATACTCATTAGTCACTAAGCAGTGTCCTGAGTTTCAAAGTCGCTCAGAATGATAAATGTTTTCAGATGTTGGAGACGGGCAGCGTTACTGTCCCCTCCAGGGTGTGGTCACTCACTGATTCCAGCCACAGTGTGGATCACAGGGGTTCAGGGGAACACCCTGCTGTTCATCTGTCACTCCGTATCAGTGCGAACCCCGATGTGAAGTAGTAAAGAAGCAGCTTCTGTCGGCCCCAGCGCATCATCGCTTCAGCTGCCGCCTTTCATGTGGCTGCTTTCTTCACTACGACTTCAGTTACTTCTGCTGGACTTACTTGGACCGTCACGTCACTGTCTTTTTCTGCTGAGACTATGGAAACAAAGCAGAATCTCACACACTCCCTGTTTGTCCGCTCTGTGTGTGTGTGTGTGTGTGTGTGTGTGTGTGTGTTTTCACAGGCGAGCGGTTAACCAAGCCTGAGCGAGGCAAGATGAGGGTCCACAAAATCAACAACGTGAACAAAGCACTGGGCTTCATCGCAAGCAAGGGAGTGAAACTGGTCTCTATTGGTGCAGAGGGTGAGCACGTCCACCTCCACCTTCACAATCGGGTTTTAAACAAAGGAAACTACACGTTATTCCACAAACAGACATTCAATGTGACCACAGTTGATGGTAAACTGGGAGAAACTCTCACCCATGAAACTGGAATCAGTCCATGGAAGGTCATATATACCATATATCCAGGACATAAGGCACAAGGAAATTGCAGTCTTCTGAAAAGACAATAGAAAATACACTACAATACGAGAGGTAGATATTTACAAGAGTTGAATCGATGGACGTTGTATGAACAACCAAACACTCAACTTGTAACAGTGACACGTACATTGTAGTACCATGCAGTAGTGCAAACATCTGGAGCCCGGGGGCCGGATGCGGCCCGTTTGGCATCATAATCCGGCCCTCCAAACTTGTCCAATTTATTTAATTTATATTTACATTTCCCTTCTTTTTTTCAATGCAAAGCCAGCATTTCCCAATAGATGGTGTAAAAGAGGCTAAAAGCATTTGAGCATTTTAGCCTCAATTCAATACAATACTCAGTCTCTCCAAAAAGGGTTTAGTTGTAAGCAACTGGACTTCTTCTTGGAGTTGAAAGACGTTTTTGGAGATCATGACCTGGATGAATGAGAATCTTCACAGATGTACTCAATCTCTCTGGTCCTGACCTGGCCCGTGACTCCAATTTTAGTGCCACCTGTGGCCCGTGTGTCAAATTTAATTGCCCAGGCCTGAAATACAGTGTAAAATCCAGTATACAGTATAATAGTGCAATATGTACTTGAAACAGAGTGATATATTGTAAAGTATAGTATCCAGTATGATGTGTGCAATGAATACTAACCAAGGTAAGCAGTAGTGATATACAGAAGGTTAGATTGGTATCAGTTTTTCTCAGATGATAAAAATCCAATCACAAAATTTTGCCTTTTTGGATTTTGTTTTTTCTAAAATTACACTCCGTGGATCTGAGAAATTTACCTCAATTTTAGGGCCAAACAGCTGCATATGTAGGTATGGATCTATATCATAATCGAAAATGAATTCTTTGGGCAATATTGATAAAATCAGATATTACCAAAAGGTAAATTACCTTTTAATCAATAGAGGGGGAAAAAATTAAGATTAGAATCTGCTGCAAAAATACGCTGATCATTTACAGAAATACACGTAAAAAAAAAAAAAGGAAATTCAGAAAGTTGTCAGTTGAAGGCTGCTGCTCAGCTTTTTTTTTATCTCCTGAATTTGTGGTATCTGAGCCAGTCTCCTTGTATTCCAGTATGTGCTGACTCACCGGTCTAAGATCTGGATGTCCGTGAGACTTCATAATGTCTCAGGGTTTTTGGACAACTCTGTGACTCCTCTACCTTCCTCTACATCAGCTGTAGGTTAATAGTTTCACCCCTAGAACCACAGTGGGGACTTGGAGTGGACACGGTGCTCTGGTCTGGAGCAGATAGATGGAGCATTAAGTCGTGAATAAAGGTTAAAAGGTTTTTTTTTTACACCCCACCTATTGGGAAAAAGTCGGCATTGCAGCTCAGAAGGATATTATCCTTCTTATTTTGCCCAGATCTGTTCCACATAGATGTACAAATCCATATTTGCAACATAAGTGTGAAAATAATAAGACAAGACGTTCTGATTACAACATCTTCTTGTCTCTCTGGAGACAGTGCTACACTAACTGCACCTGAGTGGGTGTATTGGCATCATTCAACATGAAAAAGCAGATGTTGGACTGTACACATCTTGAAATCATAGGATTTAAAATCCAGTGACTGAATCTGAACTGAGTTTTTTTTATGTTTTCTTCAGAAATTGTGGATGGAAACGTGAAGATGACACTGGGAATGATCTGGACCATCATCCTTCGCTTCGCTATCCAGGATATCTCAGTAGAAGGTAAAACTTCCACTTCTGCAGCTTTAGGTTCACAAACAAATATGATGAGTGATCTTCTGGCTGAAGGACACAGCGGTGAAGTTCACTCCTCGTTGGACAGTGACATGCTCAGAGTTCCCGGCCTCGGCCGTTAATGTCGTGTTGAGTTAATTGACATGAACTCAAATGTTATTGTTCCACATGTTTTCCCCCGAATCATCTCTTGTGGGTCAAGTTTTAGAGACACTAAATATTGTCAGTACCAAGAATACTTACAACAGTACTCAATTTCTGCAGGACCTAATTGCAGATGTACCTGTAGGTGCCCCGCCCCACATTTTTCAAACTCCCTATTTAAACAGTTATATTTTAAATGTAAGAAATTTTGCTAAATTTACAAAAAAAAGTACCAATAAAATACAGCAACACAAAATGGTGTCGGACACAGTTTTACACAAATTGAGTTTTTGTTTTTGGCTTCATTAAACGGACAAACATCTATTTCTCTGTCTCTTTGTCTACCAGTCTATCTTCTTTCCTGTCCTGTCTGTCTACCTGTCTGACTTGCATGTCTTCCTGTTTATAGCTGTCTCTCTGTCTACCAGTCTGTCTCTCTGTCTACCTGTGTATCTCTGTCTCTCAGTCTCTCTCTATTTCTCTGTCTGTCTCTGTCTCTACCAGTTTTTCTATCTCTCTGTCTACCAGTCTATCTTCCTGTCTGTCTGTCTGTCTGTCTGTCTTACAATAAACTCCATGGTTTTGAGGGTTTTACCTCCACCTCTGCTACCGACTTCTAAAACCTCCAGAGTTTGAGCAGAGCCTTCACTCAGCAGCAGTTTATATATAGTTGTAGCTCAGACTGACTCACACTGTTGTGTTTGTTTCTCTGATGATGAGCTGTGAAATAAATCAACTCCATGTCCTGTCTGTCGTCCTACTGACCTCGTCCTCATCTCTCTTTTCTCTTCTTCTCTGCAGAAACATCTGCGAAGGAAGGTCTTCTGTTGTGGTGTCAGAGGAAGACGGCTCCGTACAAGAACGTCAACGTGCAGAATTTCCACATCAGGTTCGACACACATGCATTATTCTCAAAACACTCTGAGCCCAAACTCGTTTTTTCACTGCTTGAATTCTGTCGCCCTCTGTTGGTGGAGCATGCACCTGTGCATTGTCAGGGCATTAATATTAGTGCTTCTCTTCTCTCCGTCCAACAGCTGGAAGGACGGTCTTGCCTTCAATGCTCTGATCCACAGACACAGACCTGACCTCATTGATTATGACAGTCTCAGAAAAGTATACAAACACACACACACACACACAGTCACATGACAACAGACTGTTCAATGGTTGGATGTCTTCTCACACTGACTGGTTCTTTAGGACGACCCTGTGACCAACCTGAACAACGCCTTTGAGGTGGCTGAGAAGCACCTGGACATTCCCAAGATGTTGGACGCAGATGGTACGTCTCTGACTTGTCCTTATGACCTAAACCCTGACTGAAGAAAACATGGATGTGAAGTTATAGTCTTTAATTATCACCTTAGACTGAAAAAAAACAATGATAATGATGCTGCGTTCAGTGTCCTTGAGATCTTCAGAGTCTGATGATACAGAGATACTTTCTGATTGTTAATGTGGACTTTTTAATCTATTCATATATATATATATATATCAAATATATGGTGTCTACAGTATTGAAATATATATGAAAATGTACTTCCTTTTCCACATGAATGTATTGATCTTAAATATGTGTGTGTTTGTGGATCACCTGATCTGTTACTGTGAGTGAGACGTTACAGCTGATCTTCCTCAGGATCGATGGAACCTCCGAAACCTTTCTTCAACCCGTTGTAACTCTGTGTCCTAGAATGCTCTGGAATGTAGAGGACACGTCTTTGTCTCTGTGTCTGTCTTTGTGTTTGTGTGG
>JAFBJS010005386.1:177223-193235 GCA_016785265.1 Paraplagusia blochii
TAAAAAAAACAATGATAATGATGCTGCGTTCAGTGTCCTTGAGATCTTCAGAGTCTGATGATACAGAGATACTTTCTGATTGTTAATGTGGACTTTTTAATCTATTCATATATATATATATATATCAAATATATGGTGTCTACAGTATTGAAATATATATGAAAATGTACTTCCTTTTCCACATGAATGTATTGATCTTAAATATGTGTGTGTTTGTGGATCACCTGATCTGTTACTGTGAGTGAGACGTTACAGCTGATCTTCCTCAGGATCGATGGAACCTCCGAAACCTTTCTTCAACCCGTTGTAACTCTGTGTCCTAGAATGCTCTGGAATGTAGAGGACACGTCTTTGTCTCTGTGTCTGTCTTTGTGTTTGGGTCGACCATCGGCACTGTTGAAGTATTTTTACACATACATATTTGTACAATATTTTGCAATATTTTCTAAAATAAGTAAACTTATTTTAAATTACGCCTGACGCTTAAGTTATAATTAGACAGATATTGTCTTATAGTATTGGACAGTTGATATATTTGCACCAATATAAACATAATTATGTGATATCAGTAAGATTGATATCGTTTTTTGCCTCTGGTAATGAAATCTGACATATGAATGCTGGGGTTTTGCAAAATTATTTAGTTGTAATTATTAATTATTAGTTATTATTATTAGTTATAATTTTTTGTCAAAGATTTTGTGTCAGGTTTCTGATACAGATATTTCCGTATCATTTATCAGTAATAATCATGATTGGTATTGGAAAAATTAAGTATTTGCACAATTTTGGCAGAAATCCGTAGTTATTAAAGTTTTATATTATATGTTTCCCCCCGATAATCCTAAGGGATAAATCTAATTAATTTGACTTTAGAGCAGGGGTTTCAAACTTAAGGCCCGTGGGCCATTTACGACCCGTGAAATGATATTTTGCCCCCACCTTGATGTGAAAGTTGAATTTCTCATAATATTTTATAGATTTGTTTTCCATATTTTATGGTAAATCCTATGGTTCTCCAAACCCTGGTCCACAGTCTCCTTCTGGTTCAGTGTTATATTACACAGAATCTATGGGAAACTGATTTTTTGTTTTTTTTCTTTTGTATTGAACACTGAAAGCTGACGTGGCCCTTGGTTGAAATGATAGTGTGGGTGTTGACCCTCAATTTATTTGAGTTTGAGACCCTGCTTTAAAGCACTAGGTTAAATAAACACTGTCAAATACATTATGGATGTAGTTTAGTGAATGACACGTTGGTCTGACCCGTGTCTTGTTTGTGTTCAATGTATCTGTGTCTGGATTGTCCGCCTGCATCTTCTCTTTGTCCCTCTGTCATTTAATGTCCCTGATGGTTTGTCCTCTAAACACTCGTCCTCTTGTGTTTAATCACCCGTCCATCATCTCGTCTCTGTGTTCTCGTAACCTTCCCCTTGTAGACATTGTGAACACTGCTCGTCCAGATGAGAAAGCCATAATGACTTATGTCTCCAGTTTCTACCATGCCTTCTCTGGAGCACAGAAGGTACCCCGAGTCGAACCCCCCCCCAAAACCCCAGACCCTCTTTACCGTCTCCTTTGACTCTCTGTTACTAACAAGGTGTTGCTGCTACTTCCTGTCCAGCATGGCCCGACTGTCTCTGCAGAACTGCTCCAACAAACACCATCATTTGTTGAGACAAAGACACATAACTGGAGATGTTTGGTTGGGGAAACGAGGGGAAAGAAGCTACAGTGGAACCTCAGCTGTTTAACGACTCCCTTTTTTTAATTGGTTAATGTACAAAATATAAAATATTTTACCACAAAAGTTGTCGTGCTGTACTGAGGAAGAACACTCTGAGACAGGTACTTAGTAAGAAGATCAGGATCTACCAGTAGATCACGTAGCAGAGGCTGGTAGATCACTATAACATGTCATCAAGTGTGGACACTCCTGCTCTAAGCTCTGCTCTCTGATTTTGGTGATATTTCTTGCACGATGCTTAAAAGAAGACAAAAAAAGCTGCAGGTTCTAATCCACCAGCTGCCAGGTTGCCATTGGGGCAGAGCATAATGCTGACCCACATAACATCCAGTGCTCTCACCACCCACAGGGAGGCTGACAGTGTGGTGCAGTGAGATTTGGGTGTCAGTCGTGGAGACCTGGTGATTGAAAGAATAAAAATAGAAAGATTTCATTGTAGTTTATTATTTTTTTTCGGTTCACAATTGGCGTTTAGGAACCACAAAAACGTGAAGACTTGGAGGTTCTACTTTATTTTTGTTTTTGCGAAGTTACCCTGAAAAACATCTACCAGTTTATGTGTCCGTGTCCAACCTCTCAGCGTTTGACGCTGCTCCTCCCTGTGTCTCCGTCCTTAACTACAGCCTCATTCATGGTGATGGCCTTAATTCAGCAGCAGAAGTGTGGAGTCATGGATCAAACCAGGACGTTAACCTCCCTCCTCAGTCCCCCTACAGTGGGAGACCAGGGTCTTAACCCTTTGGGTCGCTCTGCCTTCACTCTGTCTCTTTCTTTCTCTCTCTCTCTCTCTCTGTCCACCTGTGTGTTTTCGCTGTGGTGATGTGTAGACATCGTTGGTACGCTGAGGCCGGATGAGAAGGCCATAATGACCTATGTGTCCTGCTTCTATCACGCCTTCTCTGGTGCACAGAAGGTAAACTCCTCCTCACGCTTCAGACTAACATTAACTTTTCTCTGCCTCAGAATCTCCATGGTTCCCACCAGTCACTTAAATTTGGTAATTTACAAAAAATGGCATAGGAAACACAACAGTAAAAAAAAAAACAACTTCTGTGTAGGTCATCAATCATCAAGATTCTAACCTTGTATACTGGTCTGGTAGGAGAAAATTATAGGCTATGGGCTTGCGCAGTTAATTCAAGTAGGATGATTTTATAGGTAGGAAAATATTTCAAAACACCGGACATTTAATTTTATTTACATGTATTTATCTGCCACTACTTAACGACCGGTCCTTGAAAAAAGAACCACACATTTAACCAGTCTATTGGTGCAAAAAGGTTGGGGACCACTGAAAAAAAAAAAGTTACTTCGTGGGCACCTGGACGTAGTAGGTTTTCACTTCTTAAAGAAACGTCCTACGTCCAATTGCCCTCAAAGTTTTTGAGACAACATTTCCAGTTATTTTAGTTAATATTATTTATTTAAAGACAACTTACACAACTGGGACCATGATGGGACTTCACACTCAGATGCTTTTCTGTTGATATATTACTATTTTTTAGACATGAACATTTCTTTCTTCCAAAAACGTTATTGTATCTTCTGTACCAAACTCCCTAAATCTGTGAAAATTGCACGATTTTTTTTCCATATCTGTGTTGGGAAAACCAAAATATTACTATATTCCTTTCCAGATATTTAAAATAACCTATTTTTAGTCGACTAATAAACATAGCTGTACGTTAAATAACATTATATCCAATTTGTTTTGGAAGGAAACACGTTCATGTCTGAATTAATTTATTTTCAATTCTGCTTTCAGTTGTTTTTAATGTTTAATGTTTGGCAGATGTCAAATGTCTTACTTTTTGCAAATGTGTTTATTTTAAAGATGAAAAAATATTATTTGCAAGAAAAAAGTTTGGAGTGAGAACAAAAGAAAACTCCCCCTGTCAGACTGTCTGTGCTGTGTTTTTTATTTCCAGTGGATCAGTGGTGTAATGTCCTAGACACACCCACTGACGTGGACCACAGCGAGACATCAAACTGTAACTAGACGGTGTGCACTGACTCCTGGGTTGTGACAGGAGACGCATGGAATTTTAAGAATCACACACGTGTAGAGTCCGACACAGTGAACTAACCAGCAACAACCGCAGCATGTTTCAGTGAAACACAAGGAGCTGTTTGTCTCTATGACATCAGTGTTTAGATCTACTGTAGGGTTACTCCAGTTCACTGCCTGTGTGTGAAGTGTGACTGCACCAGATTGGACAGAAGACTTTTCTAATTATAAACGTTTTAGTCAAATCCCAGTGTACTTAAAAAAAAAACAAAAAACAACACAGAGATAAACGTACTCACAGCGAATGCTGTCACTAAGCTTTGTGCACAGTGACAATGTCCTGAGTCTGTGACGCCTGTTGAGCTCTTTATTCTCCACCAGGCTGAGACGGCAGCAAATCGCATCTGTAAAGTTCTGGCCGTCAACCAGGAGAATGAGCAGATGATGGAGGATTATGAGAAACTGGCCAGTGATGTGAGTAAATGGGTCTGTCTGTCTCTGTCTGTCTGTCTGTCTGTCTGTCTGTCTGTCTGTCTCTGTCTGTGTCTGTCTGTCTGTCTATTTGTAAGTCTGCTTGTCTGTCTGTCATTTTATCCATCTACCTGTCTGTATATCAGTTTATCTGTCTATCTGCCTATGAATCTGTCTTTCTTGCTGCCTGTCAGACTATCTGTTTATTTGTGTCTGTCTGTCTGTATGTCTGTCTATCAGTTTGCCCATCTATCTGTCTGTCTGTCTGTATCTGTCTATTTGTCTGTGTGTCTGTCTGTCTATCAGTTTATCCATCTGTCTATCTGTCTGTCTATCTGCCTATGAATCTGTCTGTTTATCTGCCTGTCTAACCATCTATCTTTATCTGTCTATCTGTTTGTCAATCTATCTGTCTATCTGTGTCTGTCTATTTGTCTGTGTGTCTGTCGATCAGTTTATCCATCTGTCTGTCTATCTGCCTATGAACCTGTCTATCTGCCTGTCTAAGCATCTATCTGTATCTGTCTATTTATCTATCTATCTGACTATGTGTGTCCGCCTATCTGTCTATGGATCTGTTTGTCTTCATGCCTGTCTGTCTGCCCATATATCTGTCTATCTGTGTCTTTCTCTCTATTTGCCTGTCTGTCTGTTTGTCTCCCATAACTGAAATAAACTAGATCAAAAACGTCCATAAAATAAACTTCATGCTCTTCATGCTGTCTTCTTATCTCCTCACCTTCAGCTGCTGGAATGGATCAACCGCACCATCCCATGGCTGGAGAACAGAACCCCAGAGAAAACTGTCAAAGATCTACAGGCCAAACAGGAGGACTTCCGAGACTACCGCTGTGTCCACAAACCACCAAAGGTTCGTTAACTCTCCAAACTCTGGCGGTGCATTCACTGACCCTCTACTCCCATGTTTTCGCTCTCTCATTGATGACATTGTTTCTTTTGCTGAATCAAAGTAACAACAGGACGTCTGTCCACCTTTTGTCCTCCTCTCTAGGTCCAGGAAAAATGTCAGCTTGAGATCAGCTTTAACACTCTGCAGACCAAACTGAGGCTCAGCAACAGACCTGCCTTCATGCCGTCAGAGGGACGCATGGTGTCTGTAAGTCTCGTTCTTTTGAGAGTTAAAACTGGATTTAATCGTAGACTTTGTAGGCTTTTGATATTGCTCATAAATGTATAATAACCTGCAATAAATGCTACTTGCATTAAACTTTAAATATATTAAAGAGATGCAAAATGAAAAGAAAAAAATTCTCAGCTAATATTAACTTTAGGACCTCCAAATCAGCTCCTCGCGACCTCCTATGGGTCCTCAACCCCCCCGTTGAGGACCTGTTCTATAGATGTTTGTGTTAAATACCAATAACTTCTGCCGCTTCCTTCCAGGACATCAATGGAGCATGGCACACACTGGAGGGAGCAGAAAAGGGCTACGAGGAGTGGATCCTCAGTGAGATCAGACGTCTGGAGAGACTGGAACATCTGGCAGAGAAGTTCCACCAAAAAGCTGCCATCCATGAATCCTGGACTGATGGTAAGTCTGTGATTTTTTTATTTATTTTATTTTTTTTAGAACAATGGCTTCCAGTTTGGTCCAACTTTGCTTTAAATCCACACCAAACCCCAGTTTTAGAAGAACAAGCTTAGAAAAGCTGTCATTTTGCTCTCTGCTGCCATCTAGTGGACGTCAGTAGTTGTTCTGCCTCTCACTGGCTTACAATAAAGCACTAACTATTTGTAATGAATAATAGATCTTTCTATAGATCTTCTGAGGTCAGATGAGAAAACAGTAGTTGAAGCTGGTTTTTAGATACTTCCTGAACTTCTACTGAAACCCTGGTGAATAAGTGATATCTCTGTGTGTAGGTAAGGAGGCCATGTTGACCCAGAAAGACTACGAGACCTCCACCCTGGCAGAAGTCAAGGCATTGTTGAAGAAACACGAGGCCTTTGAGAGCGACCTGGCAGCTCATCAGGACAGAGTGGAGCAGATCGCCGCCATCGCCCAGGAGCTCAAGTGAGTCATTTTCAGTTTTCCTCTCCTCAACTCTCACCCGCTGCTAGAAAATAATTTGAACGAAAACACATTAATCCCAACTAATGTGATAAACTCCAGCTACTGCAGTGAGTAAAGTCTCCTTATTGGCCTCTCGCTCCACAGCTGTTTGCACAGATCATCACCAGGATGATTGTAATTTTCCGAAAGAAAATAAAACTGAGGAGGTTTTGTTCTGCAGCTACTTGTTCCACTGTGTGTAAATCGATTCCCTGTGTGTTTTTTTATGATTTCCAGTCAGCTGGATTATTACGATGCCCCGAGCGTCAACGCTCGCTGTCAGAAGATCTGTGAACAGTGGGACGTCCTGGGGTCTCTTACTCAGAAACGCAAAGAATCACTGGAGGTATGACTCACTTGTTATTCACTTTTAGGACTTTAGCAAACAGTTGGTTTGTTTCTATTGTAGTCGAAGTAGGCGCTAACGTTAAACTGGAAGGTGCCAAAACCCACCAATCGGCTTATGCAGCAGATTTTTGCGTCAGGGTTACGATAACCACCTCAAGATCGTCTTCCGACCAACTCACGATCAATCGTGTGAAAATCTAACGACTTAAGCGAAGGCTTTAAATCCACCTGTTTAATATTTTTTCTCCATCACAGAGAACAGAGAAGCAGCTGGAGTCCATAGATGAGCTCTACCTGGAATACGCCAAGAGGGCGGCGCCCTTCAACAACTGGATGGAGGGAGCGATGGAGGATCTCCAGGACATGTTCATCGTCCACAACATTGTAGAAATTCAGGTAACGCCAATCGAGACTTTTTGAAGTTCAACCAACAACTTGTTTTTAAGAAATCTAAGAGATTTTGTTGGTGTCCGTCCTCAGGATCTGATCGAAGCCCACGAGCACTTCAAGGCCACCCTGTCTGAGGCTAACGGAGAGCGCGAGGCCATCCAGTCCATCCAGGCTCAGGTCCAGAAGATCGCCCAGAGCAACGGAATCAAGCTGAGCGGAGCCAACCCCTACACCACCATCACACCTGAGAGCATCGACAACAAGTGGGAGAGGGTAGGATTCCAGTTGTGTTTCCTCTCCTTAAACTGATCATGTGTTGTGAATAATGTCACTTAATGATATTTTATTTAATGTTGTTCGCAGGCAATGGCCATGGTGCCACAGCGTGACAAGGCCTTACAAGAAGAACTCAAGAAACAGAAATCCAACGACACACTCAGAGCCACGTTCGCCACTCAGGCCAACACTGTTGGTGCCTACATCAAGGAAAAAATGGAGGTAATGGATGAATGTGGTGCAGCTATTGGAACATCAAGTAGGGACGTACGATAATATTGGTTATCGGAAAATATTTATAATAATTAGTTTACATCGCTTAGAATTGTTTTGGGTTTTTTTTTTCTGATAATGAAAACACACTAACGCAGCGCCTCGGTTTGACATTTTCTTGGTGGTTAACGCCTGTATATTAAAATTGAAGGTCACTAGATGGCAGCATTGCATCTCATTAACGCATTCTATATAGTATTATAAGGCCTTTAATAGTATTGGTTGGATATGGAAGTATTTGGAGAATATCAGTATATCGGCAAAGTTAATATCGTAACATCCTTAATGTTATAAATATTTACGTTAAAGAACTATGGCTATGAGTAATTCGGTTTCCTTGGATTTGTTTTTAACTTAAGTTTTTTTCTTGATCTTCTCTAGCAGTGATTGATTCAAAGATTTGTCCCAGAGCCTTGTAATTATAAAAAAACGTAATAATACAATAAAGATAAACATAATAAACACTGAGTGATATCGAACATACCTAATTCATGGATACCTATTTGCTGTACACATGTGATTAATTCACTGTATTTCCGATGACAGGAAATTGGTAGGATATCCATCGAGATGAACGGCACCCTGGAAGACCAGCTGACCAACCTGAAGGATTACCAGACCTCCATCATGTCTTTCATGCCTGAGATCAACAAACTAGAGGGATACCACCAGCTCATCCAGGAGGCGCTCATTTTTGACAACCAATACACCAAATACACAATGGAGGTAACCGCCCCACAACAAATCCTTACATCGTTTTAGTGATTCAATTAATTGCATCATGTTAAATCTTTTCTGTCTCCTGTCCACCTCCTCAGCATCTCCGCGTGGGCTGGGAGCAGCTGCTGACCACCATCGCCAGGACCATCAACGAGGTGGAGAACCAGATCCTGACCCGTGACGCTAAGGGCATCAGTCAGGAGCAGCTGTACGAGTACCGCGCCTCCTTCAACCACTTTGACAAGGTCAGGGGCCCAGGCTCTGAGCTCACACTCTGTTCTTCTTGCTCTTATCACATTCTTTGTCACAAAGGTTACGAAGTGTTATAGCTACAGAGTTTGTTGGGTCGGTGTGACGTAATGTGCTCCATACTCTCTGCATGAAGCCCCCACCTACCCCGAAAAATTGTGCTTTGTGCTTGTTGTCAAATTGTGACATCTCCCATATGGTTGAGTTGAAGACCCCGTCCTCCCTCATCTGACACAACAGCATGTGTGTGTGACTGTGTCATGTCATGATGTTCATCCAAACTTTGAGACGCTCTGATAGTCTGTAGAAATGTTACTTATTTAAAGAAGGAGGTCAGGACAGTGTATCACACTAGTGAGGGACAGCCAAAAATTCTTTGATAAAAATCCGTCTGTCTGTCTATGTCTCTGGTTCTTTCTTTCTGGCTTTCTCTGTCTGTCTATCTGTCCATCAGTTTATCTGTTTGTCTGTGTGTCTGTCATTTTGTTTTGTGTGTGTCTGTCTTTTTTTTGTTTTGGATTTTTACTGTCTTTCTCTTTGTCTGTCTATCCATCTGTCTGTCTGTCTATCTCATTGTCTGTCTGTACCTGTCTGTCTATATCATTATCAGTCTGTCTCTCTCTTTTTCAGTTTGTCTCTCTGTTCCTTTCCCTCTTTGTCCCTTGCTCTTTGACTGCTTGTCTGTCTGTCTTCCTCTGTGTCTGTCTACCTTTCTGTCCATCTGTCTGTCTTTCTGTCTGTTTATTGTCTCTCTCTCTCTTTCTGCCTATCCATCTGTCTGTCTGTTTATCTATCTATTACTTTGTGTCTCTGTCGCTGTCTGTCCAATTTGACTGTCTGTCTGACTTTCTGACTGACTGTTTGACTGTCTCTCTGACTATCTGTCTGTGTCTGTCTTGCTGTCTCTCTGTATTTTGTCTCCCTGTCTCTGGCTCTGGCTGTCTCTGTTTCTCTTTTTACTGTCTCTCTGTCTACCTCTTATTACAGATTATAATCATATTGATGGGGACACATATGCAGTAATACCTGTCTCATGTCCAAAAGCGACTTTACTGTCCATCACTGTTGCATGATGAGTGTAATGTTCTGTGCGCTGACCTTGTCTAAACATCCATGAATGTCTGTCTCCATGTCTGTCTGTCCGTGCGTCCCCTCATCCTCCACCTCATCTCCCTACTGCATGATGTGGGCTGGCATGGTCACCATCCACCACCACCTCCACCTCCACCATCACGTCCTGTGTTATGGTTGCGTTATCCTCATGACGTGGCGCTCTGTCATTGGCCGACCTCAGGACCACACTGGGTCCCTGATGGCCGAGGAGTTCAAGGCCTGTTTGATCAGTCTGGGCTATGACGTGGAGAACGACAAACAGGTAGGAGCTCCGTCAGGGCAGACGGGGGCCACGGGCCCATGTTAGCTGGGCGTCTGAGCAGGAGAGCAGACTTCACCTCTGGTCAGAGTCTCCGTATAAATAAGGTTTCAATTCCAACATAAAAAAATATATATTTTATTTCTTTAATCTCAGTTGTAGCTGATTTCACAGAGACAAAACTGATCAGAGGTCAGTTTGCTCTCCTGCTCTTGCTCTTCACTGTTCTGTTCAGGATTATCCTCGCCATAAACGCCGAAAGATGTATCGTCCCCGCTTGTCCACTGGGGGGCACTGTTGCTTAATGCCGCGCTCACTCACTCACTCTCTGTCTCTCTCAACACACACGCACCTCATGGGTTTTTCGTTCTGTGACTTTCTCTGTTAACTGTTTGTGTTTTTTTTTCCCTTTTTCATCCTCCCACACATACACTTCAACTTTCCTGTCTGTTTTATTTCATTTTCTCTCTTTCTTCCTCCTTTTTTCTGTCACTTTTCACCTTTTTCACCCATTCATTTTCTCTCTGGCCTGTGCCGTGACGGCCCACAGAAGCGATCAGGACAGATGGTCTCAGAAGATTTCCGGGCTCTACTCATTTCTACAGGAACCAGCCTGGTACCGTTGCTGCTGCTGCTACCGCTGTTGTTGCTCTCACACATGGTTTCTGCAGGTCCTGAAGACTCTCCATCCTCACTAAGGCTGATTTGGCAAAAATAAACACCAGTAAAAGAATATTTGACAGTAACAGGAGACGATGGACCTGCAGAAACCCTGTCTCCCTAATCTTCCTGCTGCTGAATGTCTTTATTTGTCACATCTTTGTTGCCTTTTTTATTTCCATGTAGAAATACAATTTTTTTAAGTCTTGTCTGGTCTACTTCGTCAACCATCCTTTTGTTTTAACCACAAACCATATCTGTGTGAAATATCAGGAACTATGTCACCGCCTCACTCTCTGCAGTGATGTTCCTTCAGATTTGTTAACATCCGTCCTTGTCTGTCCCCGTCTCTCACCGCACCAGTCTCTTCCGGGTTAACCTGTTTGGGTCTTTTCCCTTCTGCCAGGGCGATGCTGAGTTCGCACGCATCATGAGCATCGTGGATCCCAATGCTAGTGGCACCGTCACCTTCCAGGCCTTCATCGACTTCATGTCCACTGAAACGACAGACACGGACACCGCCGACCAGGTCATCGCCTCGTTCAAGATTCTGGCTGGTGATAAGGTGAGTGTTGTCATTATGTGGATCATTTCCTGAGCTTAAGGACACAGTGAATGGGCAGGTATACAGTGGGGCGTGGGCCTACAAGTGCACTCTGATCCCCAGCAGCCCTCATTGGTCGATCTGCTTGTATTTCTATTGCATTTTCCCCAATAAAAAAACAAAAAAAACCAATAAAATTGTACAATAGAAATGACTAAAATTACTTTTACCACGATGTCAACATCAAAATCAACCAAAGCCTTAGCGCTTTGTCAGAACATGCGCTCTGAAGAATCAATGGAGCACTTTAAGAGGAGGAGTCCTCTGAGAACTGTACTTAGTTGATTACAAATGCTGAGACCGAGGCTACCAACTGACCTGGAATCAGCCAAAAACTGATGCTCGGAGGAGGACACTCTGTCCTTCGTTAATCTCAATTAAATGCTAGAAAAGTTGGTTGTCGCACACTAAAATAGTCATTGGTCAGATAAAAATATACTAACAATACAGTAACTTCTCAGCCTATTTAGTTGAACAATACAAACAGCTTTTTCTACAACTTTTTGTGGCCATTTACTGCCACCTGGTGTAAGGTTTTTTATTTAGCTTGTGATGCACAAAAAACAAAAATATGATATTTTTCAGATTAAATCAGTGAAATTGGATACTGGCCTATATTTCTTTCAAATCTGCGCCGACATCAGACCTAAACCCTCTCTCCTTCTCTCCATTTGTCCCTCAGAACTTCATCACAGCTGAGGAACTCAGGAGGGAGCTTCCCCCAGACCAGGCGGAGTACTGCATCGCCCGCATGGCTCCCTACACCGGGCCCGATGCCACAGCCGGAGCTCTCGACTACATGTCCTTCTCCACCGCTCTGTATGGAGAGAGTGACTTGTAGAGGACGGGGAGTGACGAGGAGAAGGAGGAAGAGGAGGGCTGGATGAGAGGGGGTGGGGATGAAATTGGAAAAAATACGGAGAGTTTTTCTGCATGTGGAGAAGGTTCCAGGAATCAGGCGTGAGCAGGAGTTCGAGTGGCGTTTGTGAGGTTCCCGTGTGTCGGTTTAGAAAATACCCGCGCTTGTTGATTGATAAGTAGTTAGGTTTGGCCTCAGTTGAATGTTTTCCAGCTCCAATTTAATATTAACATGTTGAGGGGAAAGAGGAACCTGGGGTTCAAAAAAAAAGCTTTGTATGAATGGAAGAATCCAGGCGCAGCTGTGAGACGAGCAGCTGCTCCGTCATTTGGCTCCTTAGCTTCACCCTCTCTGCCTTTTTGGGGGGTCAACAGGGGTGGGATAAGGAACGGGGACAGAGTTAAATATTAATCTGATACTTATGCTAATTTTTGTTAGTTTTATTACAATTTTTTTTCTTCTTGCCAGGGGAGGGAGCAGGGCATTAGGAGGACAACGCAGTGGTGTGGGGTCTGGTGTGGTGACTGGCCAGTTTTGTTGTATTAGATTCTAGAAAGATATATGCTATGGGGTGTGGGTTGGGCCGACAAACCAGAGATGAAAATCAAATATTTACCCATAATTCCCATGTTGCTGGATAAGGTGACCTGTTAAACCTCCTCCTGTCTGTGTTTATTTCTTCTTTTTTTCAGCAGCGAGTGGCTAATGGGGTCGGGGAGGGAATGATGTTGACCTGACGGGATGGGCGGGGTTCCTTTGGGGAGGGAGGGTGTTCAGCGCTGTACATACTTATTTTTCCAGTGCGAGGAATGACACATAGTCCCAGTTGTCACAGACGTAAGTGATCAAAGGTATCAATGGCATTTAATCGAAGAAAGATGGAAGAAATCACAGTTTAAATAAATAAGAAATAAAGACATTTAAGAACAAATGACACAGAGCAGTTTCAACAGTGGATAGGTTTGAGCTTCTATTTTTTTTTTCCTGTTATTTTAATCGAAGGACAACTTTATCCGAGGCCTCTCTGCGTTCATCCTTTGACAGACAGTATCGTAGTAATCACCTAATACTATTGCGTGAGACGACTTTGCTGCAGCCGTGGGCATCAGGTGCTTATTTAAATGCAAAAGTGAATATTTCTACGATCATGATGATTGTTGTCCACTTTAAGATACCATACTCTACCATAGGTGTGATTGATTGATCTGGTGACGGCTCTTCTTGGACGACTTTTTTTTTTTTTTTTTTCCACCGTTGGCTCATAACGAGGGGCACTCCTGATGATGCATTTGAAACAAAAAAACAACCGAACAAACAAACTTTGCCTATTGACGACTACAGCCCCTCTCTCTCTCTTTTATCTCCCTTTCTTCACTCCCCCATTTTTTCCCCATCCTGCCTCAGTGTGAGGTGATGGAAATGAAAAATAAGGAAGAACAGGCAAGCCAAGATCAGGGAGAGGGTTTTATGTAAACATTCCATTGTATTAAAATTGAAAAAAACGATAAAAAAAATGGAAATTGTGTAAAAAAGAAAATCTATGCAATCATGATTTGTTCAATAGCAATTGAGTCCTGAAGAATGATGTGAGCATCAATCAGGCTGATGGTTCCCTGTGTTATTTCAACAGGACAGATTTCTCCAGTGTTTGTTAGCTGTCTGGGGGTAGAGGGGAAAAGACAGAGGAACAAACGGGGAAAACGGACAAAGACATGGACCAAAATATTTTTTTTTCTTACTATTTCTTTGTTTTTTTTTCCCCCCCTCGTGAGGTTGGAGAGATGTGAACTCTGGAGTTGTGATTTTCCTTTTTGTACTCTTTAATATCAAACCTTATCTGCTGTACTGGAAACTGCAACACATTCTGTCTCTAATGATAAGTGAGTTTCACAAAGCACACATAAAAGTTTCTTTACAAAATTACACTGCTGCTTCTTGTCTTGATTTTTTTTGTGTGTCTAAATGTTGATTTGCTTGGGTTTTAAATGTTGAGAGCAACAAAATTTACCTCTGCAATTAATCCAATACCAATGTGAACAATGGTCCCATTGTTATCATCATACAAATCCGGCAACTTCATGAACTATTCACCAATATTTATTAAATCGTCATTATTACCGTACTCCAATTTGGACTTTTCACGATTGACTTTTCAAGGATTAAAGTTATTGAGCAACAGCACTTCCCAGTGGACAAAAATTGAAACTACAATATTACTTTCACCACAACTTTCATTAGTAGTCACCATTTTTTAATGTGCTGTATATTAAAATAATATAAAAATTATTCGGAAAATATTGTTTGACGTATTGTTGTTATTGTTTTGCCAATAATTTGTTATTAAGCAACAGCACTTCCCTGTGGGCAAAACCGAAAGTACAGTCTTACCGTCTCTAAGTGTTTTATATTTATTTCTGTTGTGATTACGTAACTAAAAAAATCCTCACCACCATTCACCACTTTTCAATGTTTATTAATGAACGAATGCAAGTATTATATGTTAAGTTGCTTTAACGTGATTTTATGTACACAGACTGTACTGTTTTAAAAATAGCTAAAATTGTTAGCTTAGCTTCGCATACTTAGTATTTGTACGTGTTAGGTTAAACCAAACTGAATTGTTTGGCAAAACTGCGTTTGTGATCTAAATAATAACTACCTTGACTCTGTGTCAGTAGGTAAACCAAGTTAAATAAAGTTTTAATTTGACTTCATCAACTTCGCTCGTGCACGCGCGGACCGGAAAGGGGCAGAACTGGGCTGAAGGCTTGGGCGCGCGCGCAGCGAGGAACGTCTGGAGACGAACGGAGAACGACGGTGAGAAGTGAAGAGGTGACTGCTTCACACTGAGGAGACGCGGATTTGGGGGTTCTCCTCTGTAGCTGCCCTCACAAAAGTGCTGTCAGAACACGAACGTTCCAACTCACGATGCTGGCCTTCATCTTCACCTTCACCTGCCTGACGCTGCTGCTGTTCTGTGATTCTGTTCAGTCTGACAGAAAGTCGGTAAGAACCGAGACTTAGAACCCACTCTTAGCAGTCAACGAGTTAAATGAATGAAGTTAATGATTATTGTTGTCAGTTTCATTTTGCTTTTAAAGTCTCACAAAACACAAAATTATTATTTATAGGAGCAGATAAAATGGAGCCATTTTGTTTCTGTACATTGTGTGACATATACAGATAAACATATGATGAAGTGACACCCTGTAATATCGTTCGGTGATATTTTTGGCGATATAAGCGTGATTACATTATATCAGTAAGCTTTTTTTTTTTGTTTTTACCTTCAATATTGGTAAGCCGATAACACAATAACAAAGTTTCTGAGACACTTACCTTAGTTTTGGGAGCAAACATCCGCAGATATCGGTATCGCTCATGATATTATCGGATATTAGTACAGATATCGGTCTAATCTAATATGAACACCATTTTTATTATTTTTAGAACTTCTAACATATATTTTATGTGACAATGGGGTTATAATTGGTTGAATAATGGTGTGTCTCAGAATCTGAAACCCATTTTTTAACCGTTATTAAATGTATTAAATCTTCGACTGACTAATTGTCATCCAGTTTAGTTGTCAGACTTTATCGAGCCCTCAAAATAAGCAGTCGAAGCAAAATTCACAAGTTTGAGAAAACAAATTAAATTCTTGTAACATCACAGAAGTCTCTGATTTAATTTCATATTTCCAAGATTCTACCAGATCTAATAGAAACACCTGCAGTGATGACCAGCTGTAAGGTTTTAGGATAAATATTCATTTATTGGTCAGTTGTGTTTAGTTGTCTGCTTGTCAATATGGATACATTTTCCTGTGACAAACGGCAAATGAAACTAAGCGTAAAAAAAACACACTTGCCCCCGTCTCCTGTTCAGGACCTGTGGCTTCACCGCTGCACTGACAGAGGAACATTGTGTCTCCTCGTGGTTGACCTTCAGTCCTTGAACA
>JAFBJS010005408.1:4339-23215 GCA_016785265.1 Paraplagusia blochii
CCATCTCTAGGATCATTCTTCTACCAATGTATCCACTGTCCCTCCTCTGAACATGTCCAAACCATCTCAATCTGTCTTCTCTAGCTTTTCCTCTAAACCTTCCTGTCTCTGTTGTCCCTCTAATGGCTTAATTCCTGAAGTTAGTGATTTTAAAAGAACTTATTTGCTCTAGAAATAAATTCAGTCCTTAAGTAGAGAAAAAAAAAAGTCATATGGCCATGTTCGTACTTTTTAACTTGGGTAATCAGTAAACACGCTATATATAATTGCAAATTCTATGTCACATGAGACGACTCTTACTTTTTTGAAGTAAATAATTCTAATAATGTGTTAATTAAAAATATTATGTGAACCTGGGTAAAACACTGCAAATATCCCAAAGGCTGTTTCATAAAAGGTAAAATAAGAACATGAAGTTATATAGTTGCATTTTTTTACTAGTTGTTAATTTAACATTAATCAAAGGACGTGTGAAAGTCGAGGTTCTTCTTCATTACTTTTTCCAGGAGGAGTTTGGTTGTAATTACTAGTTTAAGTTAGTTATGAGCAAATGCGTGATCACTTTGTCAAATTTCGCTGCTGATTTCATGAAACTGGAGGAAAATATGCGAGTGTAATACTGAGTTGATGTATGTAGTGCAAGGCTCTTGGAAATTTTAATTTTTAACACTGTCACTTTAAAAAAATGGTGGCGAACTCTTTCTTTGGTTTTGCAGTCTTAAATTGTTTGTCCACAAAGTTGGTGGGCCATTAGATTTTTTATTAAATAAGCAGATAATTGAAATAACCTTGAGTTTTTCTGGAACGAAACCTTTCACAGAAGGAGAAGGAAAACAGAAAAAAAAAATCTTATAAAATGCACAATTAAAAAATGACAACAGAGAAGCCCGCTCACGTGGACAGATAAACAGATGAGACAAAGACATCTTCTTGTGTGTAACAGGGTACCTTGTCCTTCGGGAGTCTCTCCGAGAGGATTGACTTCGACCTGAGTGGCGTCGACTTTCAGGAACAGATCATAGAGCCTCTTAATCTGATCGGCTGCCTGTATGGTCCATGGAGAAAAGTAATTACCTGATGGTTCAGACCTGAGGGGCCGGCCCCACCGAGGCTACTGAGACGGGGACAAAGGCTGAATAAGACACGGCAAATAAGCCGTGGACACCACGCTGTCTGAGTTTGTCTGACACTAATGTGTATTTCTGAGATTGACGGGAACATTAATACAGGGAATAAAACCAGGAACACAAGCACTATTACAGAAAGTTGTCTTAGATTAATTACATACATTACATGGACATGGTCAGACTCAAACAGGGAATACATTGACATCCAACACCTTCCCTGATGTGTTTATGGGAATAACAAATAGACAAAAAGTTGCTAAATTCACTATAATGACATCATTTTTTTTTTGGTTCCAACTCAGCTGACAAACAATTTTTAATACTTATCCTACACGGCATTCTAAACAGCAGCTGCTTCCATTGCTTGAGTATTCACTGTGTTGACTCAGGCCCCAGGCCTCATTACAGGAGATGTATTTAATGTGTGGGAGAAGCAGAGGGATTTAATAGTTAACATAATGTAACGCCACAAGTGGCATAAATTAAATGTAAATACCATGTTATGACACACAAGTGTATTGAAAGTTAATGGGGTTCAATTCATTCTAATACCTAACATACTAAAAGAAAAAAAACAGGTTGGATGTGTGGTGTATTACTGGATTAATCATAAATGTCGGACACAGCGCTGCAGACTTCTTATCAATTAAACAGGATCTCAGGAGACATTTATTGACGGGAAACAATCCTTAAGAACCACCTGTTAATTATGGTAATGTTCACATTCCTGGAAATCCAACAATACAGACAGGTTTCACATTCAGTGAAACCAGTCTGTGACCGTAACTGTTTTCCTACTTAATTTTTTTTTTTTTTCAAAATAAAACACAAGGTCCTTTTTCAATGCTGTGACATTGGTTTTGTTGTTTTAGGATCTTCTTGTTATTAGACTCTCAACAACAACACACTCCATGTTGACTGAGAAGATATGAAGATGTTCAGCACCATTCACAATCCCCTCACAGCTGCCTGATTCACCCTTGGCTTGGATAAATATTTTATTCTTCGATTGGCAAATGTACTGCACTTTAATTTAACAATTAATTTAACACAAACCCTCTTTTAAACGTGGAATTATTCGGGTATTTAAATATTATTATAATTCTTGTTATTTTACAATGTATAGCCTAACTTTACTGTTGCCAACATGAATATTCATGCCGCCTATCTTGTACACAAAAGGTCTTTGTCAATTTTCACATTTGCCATTTCAAAATCCAATTACAAGCCAGAGCTTTATTTCCATTAAAATAAGCTGCAGCCATTGTTGAATAAAGCAGAACAACCTTCGTCAAGAATAAAAGCCTTGAATCGTTGAATCCTTTAAAATCTTAGAAATATCATCTGTTATTGTTGTGGTGTCTATATATGAATTTTAAATCTTGGTTGTGATAAATAATAGTCTACGCAGGATTATATTGTGTTGCATCAACCACTATTCATTGGTAGAAATGAGTTGCACATTTTTACTCCATAATTTGTTTCTTAATCATTGATGTTCAGCCCCTTCTATCACATAACCGTATCATTAGTGGTGGCAGAGTAGTGTGCGTCACCAACAGATCCTACAATAGACCACCTGGCAACTACTGTCGAGCTATAATAAGTGATAATAACCAAAGTTCAGTATTTGAAGTTAATGAAATGAAGAAAAAAAAAAAACTGTCTGTCTCACATACAAGTGGTTACATAGCCATTACCTGTCTCTGCAGAGGTCCTGTGAAACCCAAATTAGCTGCCATGCGCAGGGCCTGGTCATCGTGCACACCTTCAAATATGTCGATGACTTCCTGTGAGAAATGTACAATGAGACAGAGACCGTGAGAGAAATATGCAAATGGAGGACGGGGATGAGGGAAAACGGAAAGCTCCGACGCTGGGCTATAATTTGCCACAAAGCGAGTGTCCGCATTAAAATGATGACACTATAATTAAGCCGTGGCAAAATGCCAAGCACGGTCAGAATCGTCAGTTGGCACCGGAACCGTGGCCATGTGATCATTAGATCCGTGTATCTTACGACTCTGAAACAGATGAACCGAGGATGAAATGACATGGTGTCAGGATTACAGGTGCACATTGGTTAAGAAGAAACCCTTGGTCACAGGGTCTGAACCCAGCCCGTTTTAACTAGGTCCCCGCTATAGAGAGCACATTTTAATGAGCCAAGCATAGAGTTTCTTGAACTGTTGTGTGTGTTAGGTAGCAACACACCAGCTGCGCGATGCATTTATATCCTGAACGCTTGAGCAGAAATAATGAAGGATATAAATGTCAGCTGGATCTTTGCAATCTGCGCCGACATCTGCACACTTCAGCGAAAAGAAAGATGTATAACAATTACAAATGCGGGCACGCTCCATCTGTACTTTTACATTGTACAGCTGTTAACAATGTCCTCACGCCGCCGCAGATTACATTTTATAAAGAAGGGCTAATAAATCAGAAAATTAAAATCACAAAAGGTAGTTCCATGAGTTTTTTCTGAGAACTAATTCTCATGGAGCTCCAGCTTACAGGTGGTTTGTGTGTTATAACGCAGCAAAGGTAAAATGTTATCGTTTTAAGCAGAAAATAAAAAAAATATACCGTATTTTTATGACCATAAGGCGCACCGTCTCAGTTGTGTGTCCCATTACTATATTTAAAACACACATAAGGCGCACCTGATTATAGGTCGCGGGCTTTGTATACAATCCACGCCCACACTTCCCCCTTTAACGTTCTCATGGTGTCCTCTACTACGTCCGCCTTACAACAACAACACACACACAGGGGTACTGCACTGTAGGGCGCGCCGCACATTTTGAAGAAAATCTAAGACTTTTATGTGCGCCTTATAGTCGTGAAACTATGGTAAAGAGTGGACTATCCCTGTCTTCAACATTAGTTCCAATTTTTACCTGAAAGAAAGAAATTTCTTTATTTGTCATTGTGATGTTGTGATTCACACCACAGCTCACAACGAAATTTAACCCATTAAAGCTACTTAGGGAGCAGGTATCTCAGTGGTAACTTGGCGGTAGTGGGATTCGAACCGGGGACCTTGCACACCCAAATCCGCTTCCTTAACCACTAGGCCACTGCCCTGTACTTCTTTTTTTATAATAAAAGATTTAAGTTGCCTGCATTTTAGGGGCAGTTGGTGACTTAGTGGTTAAGAATGCGGACTTGGGTCCACAAGGCCCCCGGTGGCTGGCTCAGTGATAGGTAAAATGCAATTTTTTTCATTTAACCTTGTGCACACCGCTCAATAACTGCTAAATGCTGCTTGTCTTTTTATCCCAACGAATCATATACCTTGAAAATGAGTTCTGGGGTGCTGGCAGCAACTTCCTCAATGTCCATTCCTCCCTGAGGGCTGCCAACCATGACTGGACCATTACAGGAGCGATCCATTAGGATGGCAAAGTAGGTCTCCCTGCTAATATCCAGAGCCTCGGCAACCATCACCTGGAGATGGCACAGCAAGAAAACAATATATTAATTGGCTGTTAAGCTTGTATTGCAAATTCAAATTTGTTATGCAACAAACAATGTTTTTTTTTTTGTTTCGTTTTCCCAAAAGCAGAATCTAATTATTAAAACTACATGGGACTTCTAAATCCCTGATCTCAGCGGAAGACACTGGAACACCATTGAGAGAAACACTGAAAGAATGAGAGGGATACATAACAAACAAAAAACGTGCACAGACCCCACAGAATTTGTTTAATTCATCACACAATTTTCCCCGACAATGACTCACTGTTTTCACTTTCACTCCATCTTTAGGCGTCTGCTTGGTGGTTAGGTTAAAACCCAGCATCTTCTTGGCCAACTCTCCAACAACCACAGGGCTGAAGTAGGGAGCAATAGACAGAGAATTCCATTCCATGAGAAGCCATTAAAAATCCACAATACAAATTGCAAAAATATATACATGATGGCTCTTGCAGTTGAACTGACATTTTTTAAGTATTTCCCTAATCTCTCAGAGTCGTGTTCAGATAGCGAACGACATGCCTCAGCACTTTCTGGGCATCAAAGTAACACATTCTGACAAAGCACAGCTTGTTAAGACACTTTCTAACTCTACACTTCTCTGAAGGAACCTCTACCTATTCTCTCTTTTTTGAAAAGCAGCCTGCATGCACAGTGTGCTTCTAGAAAGCTTGCTCTGGTTTAGTACGTGAATACAAATGAGGCCCGAGGTTGTTCTCGCCTTTTGATAGATGAGAGGAAGATGAACTGTGCACTCATGTCACTGTCTGGGGACAATGAACTTCAGCACATCTCACTTTCGAAAAGTTTCCAGCCATTTGAAACTGTGAAGTACGGTGACGATGATACATGTCTGGGCCAATTGCCATTAATCACTTTTTTTGCTTTAATGGCTGCAGGAAATGGTAGGAGAATGCCATCTTGCAGTGCAAACTTACACTTGATCCATACCCATATCAACAATAGAATGGCTAGGATTCCATTATAAATATTGCAACTATATTTGATTAGGAAATATTTTCTCAGTGAAGACAACAACAATAAACTCAAAATGATGCACAGTCATTGATACAAGATTCTGAGTTTCTATACCGGTCTGGTAGGAGAAAGTTATAGGTTGTGTGCACTTGAGAAATCCTTGTTGTGCCCATACACAGTTAACTGGGGTAGGAAGAATTTATAGGTAGGAAAATATTTCAGAACACTGGAAATTGAGGGGTATTTATCTACAACAAATTGCCGATGTGTCCGTTAAAATAGTATGAGACATTTCAACAGTCTGTAGAGCAAAAAAAAACATTGCATTATTTAATTCCAGGCTACAACAAAATGTAACTGTAATAATATTTATTCATCATTGAATGAAAGGACTGTTGTTCAAAGCAAGACACAGAATTAAGAATAACTATACAAGGTCAAGAAAGATTTTCTTCGGGATTCCTCAAGAACCCACTGCAGGAAGTAGTTGGAAATAGTTTTGCAATAGTGCAGTGTGAAAAACATATACGTTATACTTACTCCTTAGTCAAGTGCACTCCACCTTTAAGCCCGCTGTCAAAAACCCCTTTGCCTCTGCCGCCAGCCAAAATCTGAGCTTTCAGCACAATCTCTTTAGCATCTGAAAGTGGAAAAAAAAAAAGACAGGGTGAGAGGGAGATGGAGACATGGGTGGAAGAAGAGTTGAATAGAGAGTGAGACAAAACACTTAAGATACAGAGTCTGTATCACGAATTGTCCCCTTGAGTCTGCCACTTATCTGTCTATCTGATTGAACGGGGGTAAGAGGGAAATAGATGGGTTGGCATGATATGTGAAAAGATTTGCAGCAATGGAAGCTGAAGGAAGGTAAGTTTATACACTGGAGCTCAACCGCCATCTGTGTGATAAATGACCCCGGGCAACAATACTAATTACAGTGTGGCGCAAGAATACCAATGGACGGAGGAGGTTGTTTACATGGCGATTAGGAGGCACTCACGCTTGTCATGTCTGAGTAGGTTAAGACTGGGCTGCACAGTTACTATGGATCACTTGGGGCAGATGCGGCACGGTGGGGAAATGCACTGTGGTTGTTGTTAAGTTCAAAGATGTGAAGAACGATGACCACTGGCTGGGTAGGTATTTTGGGGGAGGACAGATTACAATCTGATGGACATGTGACAACACAAAGAGCAGTAGATATTAGGGTGAGTGGAGGAGGTTCATCTAAAACAGTGGTTCTTAACCTAGGTTCGATCGAACCCTAGGGGTTCGGTGAGTCGGTCTCAAGGGTTAGGTGGAGCCTCTGCCACAGAGGACAAAGTCCTGCGGAGGTCAAGACACATCGACTCACCCTACTAAAGTAGGGTTTGGTGAATGTGCTTATGAAACTGGTGGGGTTCGGTAGCTCTCTTGTTGGAGCTACCGAACCCCACAAGTTGCATGATCTAAAAAAATGTTCCGCAACCTTTTTTGCAGACCAGTTAAATGTACCATACTATTTTCATGGACCTGTCATTAAGTTGTGGCAGATAAATACCCCTTATAAAAAGTAAATTTCTGGTGTTTTGAAATATTTTCCAACCTATAAAATCTTCCTACCCGAATTAACTGAGCATGTACAAAACAAGGGTTTCCCAAGTACACAGTCTATAATTTTCTCCTACCAGACCGGTGTGCAAGGTTAGAATCTTGTATCAATGAATCTGCATCATTTTGAGTTTATTGAAAATATTTCCTAATTGTGATCAGTGATCGAGATCAGTGGTTGGGGACCACTGATCTAGAAAGGTAGCATGGCATCAAGGGATCAAGAAGAAAAAATAGTAAAGACAAAGAGACAAAACAATCTAAAAAACAAATTTTTTACTTTCAATTGAAGTCAGAGACGGACCCCAAGGAAAGACCTTCTGACAGTGTGGTAGGGACTGAACTAACATTGTGGACCAAAAGCAAAGGTATTCTCTAATGGAAAGGACATTTTAATCTAATATTCAAAAATATAACAAAAAATCTGCTTCTGTGCTTAATTAGAAAGACTTCAAAAGAAGATGAAACAGAGTCCTGGAGGCGTCCTCGTAGCATTAAGGGGGATAAAAAGAAAATGTCTATTTTTAAGGTACAGGTATCTTTACAAATAGTAAAACAAAGGTGTTGTCCCAGCGGCAACAGTTTGAAGCATGCAATGACAAAGGACTAAGTTAATATTATGGACCTCAAAAAGGAAAAAATATGTGGATATGACAAACATAGTTTTTCAAAAAGGCATGTAATGTGCCAGGAAAGGTAATGGAGTGAGAATAAGGCAGGTGTTCATTCCTGCAGCTCTGTTAATTGATAGCAAATCTGCTTATTATGCACCACACAATACGATACTGTAGCAAAATCAGCAACTGTGAATGGCCACATAAGGACCAACGAGCCACTGATAGGAATAAAAAAGGTTATAAGAATAAAAAACTTACAGACAAGCAGATAAAAGTTTTTGTAAAAATGCATCTTTAAAAGACAACGTTAAGCCCAAAAGAACCATAATCAGGGTTTACATTTAACTACTGTCTACCATAGCAGAGAAGACATCTAATGATCACTGTGGACACGATGCATAATAAACACCACGGTGACCATTACCTGTTATACTGAGACAGGAGTTTGTTTTAACACACGGAGGTGGCTCTCTAATGAGCAGCAAAACAAACAAAATGTAAAAAAAAAAAAAAATGAAAACATTGCATGTCAACTCAGAAAAAAAGTCATGTAGAAGAATGGACACCGTCAAACACTGAGAGGTCACAACAAAGGACCATGGTGCACCCAACAGTACATTCAACCAGGCAACAATGGAATGTTCATTGGGTCCGAAACTACATTCCTGGAATGGAAGTTAAATACGTTGGCAGTACACTGTGAGCAGATCTGCTAGATATAACAGATCATATTGTTCTCTCAGCAAACACACAAATGAGAAAGAGCTACAAAAAAAAAAAAAAAAAACGTGTACCGTTATGAGTTCTGTGAAACCCACTTTCAGCTGGAGACATAATAGTCTCCTACTTCAATTTGTTTCATACATGGCCCAGTGTGAACATGGAAGAAAAAGATTTGCATCTCTTGTTTATTCGAATACATCTTGGGGACATGGAAGCCGGGATAAACATTGCCCATTTCCAATCACATCACACGCTATTGGAGTAATGCTGTTATCATCCGCAGGCTTTATTCATTTCCCATTAATGAAAGCAAACCAACTCCCAGCTTCCTTGCCAGGGACAGCAGGGGGGTAAACGACACCCCACCTATTGTCACCTTTTCTGTAGCTCAATTTTTTTTTCTCCGTGCATCGTGAGGTAGCTCTCTCCTTCCGTTATATGGGGTGGTAAGCAGCAAAGTCAAGTCTGGTCTGATATTTAATTAAACCTTTGAGGCTGTACTATGAGGGAGATGCTGACCAGGAGAGGGGCAGATGAATGGTGTGTGCCAAACCCGTCTGTGATTGGAAAGAGAATGATCTCCAGCAGAGAATTATCTCCAGCAGTAAACCCTCTGTTGTTTGTGTGGGCACTGATATGATAATAATGTGTGAATATAAGTTCCAGACAGAGGTGTTTCAGAAAAAAAAAAAAAATCAGTTTAACACTAAAATCAACACCATGAACTGTTCCAAGTATCCTTAGGCATATACTAGTAGAATTTATGTATAATCCAAAATTAAGCTAAATGAAGTAAAATGGCATTTTTAAGTTACAAACGCTCTATCTTCATTTGTCCATCCATCCATTAGCTTATTACACGGCAGGGAGAAACACTTTTTATTTATTTGTGATGTTTTAAGAAACATCAAAATATATCAACAATTAAAACAATACCATTCACAGCATCTCACTACTTTGACAAATTACTTTCAAATGTGTTGCTTTGATAAGTATAATGAAGGAATTTATAATTGCACTTAAACAGACGGAAAGCCTCGCCCAATAAGAAACCTAGTTTGAAGGAGTGATTTCTGTCTGTAAGGAGTTGTTTTTTTCTCCTGTCTCTAAGTAGTTTGTTTTGATTTACTCAAATTCATTATTCTCATTATTTGGAACCAAAGCCCACAAGCACTGGTTGAGACAGAAGTGGATGATTTACTGTTTCTATGATTCTTTGAGAAATTATTTTCTCCATGAGGGCCTGAGGGCTGAGGACCTCAGATTAAGAACACCGATGCTAATTGTGTCAAATGAGTTGGAACAAATTAAGGTGTCTGCAGTGGTGGTCTAGCGGTTAAGGAGGCGGACTTGGGTCTGCAAGGCTTCAGGTACGAATCCACCAGCTGTGAGTTTAGCACCGTTCAGACCCCATCATTTCTTGTGGGCTCACCATCCACAGGAAGGCTTACAATGTAATTTGGCTGCGCCTACAACCAGGCAACGTACAAGCAGAAAAATATGAATGAATGAATGAGTTATGGTGATAAATGTTTCCTTTTGCAGTAAGAAGATCATTGGTTGCATATTGAAACCTCTTTGGATCTGTCGGAGTGGAGATTTTGTGCAAAGATTTTTCTGCAATAATCGATTTTACACATTTTTCTCTCCAAAAAATATATTCAATTGGGGTGTTAGTTGATTTGACACTAAATTGACAACAGATGCAATGCAATTTTTTTTTTTTTGGTCTGTATATGTGGACCTTAGTGGAATACAACCTATAACTTTCTGGTGGCAGCAGGCGCCTTACTATGTTAGCAAATTGCACAAAAAAAGACGGGTGACATCCTCTGTAGTTTCTTGACATAGTTCTAGAAAAATGTCCTTCCTCCTTTTTTTGCATCTCTAACAAAATGAAAATGCCATAAAACATAATAAAACAAAACAGCTTTATTATGTATATAATACCAGATGCGAGTAAATAGAATGCCACAACGTTAAAAGTTCTGCAACCTGATAGGGCAGATTTTGACGGATACACTTCCATAGACTTTGTACAGAAGACTGATACTAACAAATCATTGCATCTAGCTACTGTGCAGACAGACAGGCACAAGGGCTCAGAGAGCGTCATCCTTCTCATCAGCTGTAGCGCATACGCAGAAAGTAAAGGGGGCCGTGTTTGAATCAACTCTTTTCTGCATTAAGTGTTACAGTCAGCACCTTTCACCGGAGACTCTGCCTCATTTCTGAAAAGGAAAGATGAAAGTGTTTCTTAAAAGGCATTTGAGGTATTGAAGTGTATCGGGCGGCTCCAGTGGAGACATCGCGAACAAAGAGGGAGGGGACATTCAGTCAGGAGATTTCTGGCAATGTTTCATGTTTAAATCATGTTTGACAACCATATGTTCTAATGTCCCTCGTGAAAATCCAGCAAACCCTATGTTAACTTCAAAAGCAAATCTTAGCCTTTTGTTTTGTCTTAGGAATAAAAAGTTGTCCAACGATAGACGGTACAGTAAAAGAAATAAGACATACATGTTAATTACTTAATGTTAGATATAAAAGTAACAGGAAAATCGCGATGAGAAATTGCACTCCAAATCATTCTTAGATGTTCTTTTTACCCTAACATTGACTTCACAGGGTTGGATAAAATTTTAACTACCTAACTACAAACACATAAATTGAGGATAATTCAACTCGATGAGAATGGGTCTTGGTCAAACACAGACAAGACCAAGACCACAGAGCAAAATGTAATAGAAATGAAAGAAAATCACAGCATTACTTCAGCTTTGCCGAGCCACGAAGCATGAAATAGCCTTACTAATCCATCCAATTTAGGTCTTTACACAATCACCAAGACAATACTAATTCTCGGCAGGAGCATAAACGTACAAAGCACCAAAAACAAGATTTGTCAAATATTAGTCACCCTTTGCCTTAACAATAGAGAAACACCACTAGAAAAGTAAAAGTGCTCAGTTTTAGTGCAAAATAACTCAATTTCTAAAAAAAAAGGAAGTATCTACTTTTTCATCCACCTAATTCTCAATTTTATTATGAACAATCTGTATTTTCCTGTTATAACGTGTCTCGTGTGGATACACTTGCAAGTACTTGTAGATAACTGCTTTATTCTGAAGGTTGAATAATTACAAAAATAAAAGGTTAAAAGACTTTGTCCATAAAAACAACAGTGACAACAAAAATAACAATACTTTTGCTGACTTTAGGGTTAAGGCACAGTATGAGTAAGATGTAGGTGAGATTCAAATGACAAACACAGACATCCGAGTCCTCAGAACAGTCTGTAGTGATGCACATAGTGTGAGATGCAATTCTCTAACAGATGGCACAGGCTAGGCAGAGTATCAAGTTGGTGGGGAAACATATGGTAGTCTGAAGATGATTTCATATACCAGTTCCAGGCGTAGTCGGAGGTGTAAATGCTTCTCTGTGCCACGCCAGAGAATTATAAAAAGTTGATGCCCGTGCAAAAATGACTATGGAGTCTCACCAAGCATAAACAAAGGTGAATTTCATATTCCAAAAACTAAACCAATGTAAAATATGTACTTTTCTCCAAGGTTAATGGAAAAGAAATTACAAAAGTGGAGTCACGACAACTTCTAGTGAAAAATATGCTTAACTTTTAAAAGCAGAGAAATGTGTTGCTTATGTATGCATCTCATACTCAAATAGGGCCACATTAGCAGTGCAATTCAGCTCTGTAATACAACACTTCAGACAAGTCTTGTAATTTTCACATTCATCCACAGAAATGCATCTAACAAAACCATTTTTTAGCATTGACTTGCAGTAGAATCCTTCTATAAATCTTGTGGGCCCCACTAACATTCAAATTTCACATCAAGGTGGTTCCCACAAAGTATTGTTCCACAGAATACAAATGGCACACTTCTCCCCCTTCTCAAAAATGGGAGTGTTGGGAGGAGGGTTATGTGGGAGGGGAGCGGGAGGATGTGATGGGCTTTTAGTGGAATACACCATGCTAATACGGTGGTTCGTGCAAATAAAAAAAATGTTATTCCGTCTTAATTCATGTAATTCAGTTTTTCAATTCATGGGCTTGAGCGAAATGCTGAAGTGGGTGTAAACGTTTCTGTCACTTCTCAACAGTCTGTGAGCTACATTTCCAGCAATGGACACAGCACTCTGAGCTATTCACACCAAAGGTTTTTCTTTCCAACATGATCCTCGATGTGTATCCGGCACAGGCAAAATATGTACACATAGATATTGATGGGAAACTACACCGGGTAAATGTGGAGGGCCACCCAGCAGAGAGTTCTGTGCAGGGCTTCTTCTCTGCACCTCAGTGCACACTAGCATATCCACATGACTATCTTATACAGTAGAGAGAGGATACTATTATTGAGACCATTCAGGGTTGGCTGATGCATTCCATCATTCAGAAAAAATATTTATTTACGACATAAAATGTCCACAGAAATGATCATTCACACTTGTTTTAGTACTCAAAAGCATAAAGCTTTATACCAGGGGTCTCAAACCCAAATACCCAAACAGTTTCCCATAGATTCTGTGTAATAAAACACTGAACCAAAAAAAAATCTATAAAGTATTATTATAAATTCAACTTTTAAATCAAGGTAGGGGCCACAGAAAATCGTTCCACGGGCCGCAAATGGCCCACGGGCCGCCCTGCTTTATACAGTAGATTTTAACATTTGTATTGATTATTTTTTACTCTATGTGTTTTGTGTAAAGAGACCATCTTACACTGAAGCAAATATAAATTAGACAGTTTAAACTTAAAATGTATCTTTGTAAATCACAGGCCAAGCGCAGAAGTCTGAGCTGTTACAAGAGCGCCACCCATCAAGACTATTGACTTTTATTTTGGAAATCCTATTCTCTATCCATTGACATGCTGGTGAAATACTACAAGTTAGAAAAAAAAACAATTAACAATACGACTGATTTCACCTACTCAAGAGATATACACAGAAAGTGGAATGTGATTAAGACGGGTATTTCTACGTATTAGATTCTATCTCTCCGTCTACCAAACAAAATATGCATTCCCCCACACACAAACACCTCCCTCATCAAAGAGTGGGCTAATGTCAAGGTAGCTTAACATTATTCAGTGAGCTAACAGATCCAACTAAGTATGACTCTAATAAGCACACATGAGATTTGGCAGCACTGCATAAACCTGCTCTGTTTACACTGAATATTCATGGCCCACAGAAATAAATTTAAATCATTTCTACCTTTGTTAATTGTCATTCTGGTGTGGAGGTTGTGCTCGGTAAAACTGGAGGGAGGAGGCAGCAGGGGTTGACTGGGGTAAGAGCGGAGGAGGGAGGACAGATTGACTTTAAGACAGTGTTCCCCAACCGGACTGGATAAATGTCTTTGCAGTGTTCTAAAATATTTTCCTACCTATAAAATCTTCCTACCTGAATCAACGGTGCATGGGCACAACAGGGATTTCTCAAGTGCACCCAGCCTATAATTTTCTGCTACCAGACTGATGAAAAAGTTGGAATCTTGTTACAATGACTTAATATTTTGACTTTACTGTTGTTGTCTTCATTGAAAAAATATTTCCTAATCAAATATAGTTTCATTATAGATAATGGAATCCTAGCCATTCTATTGGTCAGTTCTTTTATTGATATGGGTATGGATCAAGTGGAAGTAATAGACAGATGGGGCCAAACGGGAACATTATTTCTCTGCAGCCCGGCACCTATTCACCCACGGACCAGTACCGGCCCCTGGCCCAGTGGTTGGGGACCACTGCTTTAAGGAATACAGGGATAAGCATAAATTTCTTATTCCCCGTACAATTTATGGAAGCAAATTCGAAACAATGCCAACAATGAAAAGGAACAACAACATATTCATAGCTCATCTGATATGAGGTGTATATATACAAACATATGAGGCTCCCATTCATCACAGAGCCTCACCACGAGGTTCAGATAAGAAGCCGCAGAAATGTTTCCTCCTGATGCCGCTTTTGTCATTGAATGATTGCTGTGGAAGGCGGCAGACATGGCAGACATGAAAGGCTATCGTAGCAAGGAATAGGAGGGAAAACGTGCTTTTGATTTAGAATTCCGGCAGAGAATCCATCAAAATTTGCTCAACAGATGCATCTGTCAACCAGGTTGCAGCACAAAAAACAGACTGGGTTATCTCTATATTCCCTTTATCTGTAGCAGGACACGATATGTACATTTGTGTGCCAGTGGATAGGCACAAAAGCTTCTAAGGAAAATAGTAAATCCATATTCATTACTGAAACTGTCTGAATATCCTATGACTGCTAGAAAGCACAGGCCTTACTTCGCTGAAGAGTTTAGGATTTTGCAACATAAAATATAGAAATAAATGTACAAACTTTTCTCTGGTTGAAGAACTTGAATTTTCATTGTATCGGAAACATTTCATAAATTGGAGTTGGAAATCAAATGGTTATTGTGTGGCACAGAATCAACATATGGCGAGTTGGCTGTTTAATATATAGAACTTCTTCACATGGATGACATATTATATCACCTTTTTCAAACAATTATATGCACCGCACAGTTGTAGAATGAAAGCATAAGACACACATCAAGTAAATAAACTAAATACACGACCATAAAATTGAAAATACCTTGGACAGAGGTGAATATTGTTACCTTTTGGACTTATTGGAAAAACATGTATAACCACCTTTGAACCTTTAAACTGGTTCAAAGAATGGAAATGAAAACCAAAAACATAAAAATTGTGTTCCCGAACAGAAATGCGTATTTAAAAATAGTGGAAACTGATTCATACCTGTTTTATCTTTATCTTTAAATATCCTGCGTAACCTACAATCAGAAGCATTCGGAACAGAAACAGTATCTAAACGTTTCTGGTTTTGGGTTCCGACAGCACAGCTGTTTCTGAACTGGTTCAAGACCGTTTTAGGAGACAAATGACTTGGGCTACACAGGATTTGTAAAGAACAAAATACACCAGGTATAAACCAGTTAAATTTTTATTTTTTTATTTTCTATTTTGAAACAAAAACTGTTTCTGGTTTTGTTTCTGTTCCAAGCAGATCCCAAAGATTCCAGTTTAAAGCCCGGCGTATAACACCTGTAATTTCATTTTGGGACAAATATTACCTAAGTATATCTATCTTGAATTAGAACCACAACACTCAAGTTCAACTTCTCCAAAATGCTTGTTGAGTTTCACAAACCGCCAAAACTTGAAAGATTTTAAATCTGGGTCACTTGTTTAGGACAGATGGCAGAAGTGGGCATGACACACTTTCCACATCTTAGTAGAACAGACATTAGACAAACTTTGGACTTTTTGATTGACTCCCTGTGTTGCTCACCCAGTATGGAGCCACAGGAAACAAAGGCTTCTTTCCATTGATAGCTAATTGGAAGCGAGTCACCCATCTGCCATAGTCTAAACCTTTCATCTAAAGATGTCATTCAAGTTACTCCTAGCAAATAGAAGAAAACTAAAGGTTTAATTCAGGTATATCAATACCTGGAAGCAGAGCAGAAACCACAACAAGTTTTTATCCAAGTATCATTGGGTATTCCTTTAAAATCTCAGAGTTAGTATTCAATGGCTTGTTTCAGCTCAGAAGATCATGCCCCAAAAAGCATCTGTTATACATCTGTATCCCACTGGAAAAACATGAGGACAGTCGGCCACTATGAGGGAAAAAAAAAAAATTTTAAAATCAGGGGAAGAACCAGACAGACACAGACAAAATGTTAAGTAACTGGGTATAACTAGAAATAGGTTTTATTTACTTTAGGTTTAATAGGAGTACACACTACAGAGTAAAATTTTTACTACTACATCACCGGCTAAATGTTCAGAGCCAGATAATATTTGTTCAGTAAAATATTGTTGGCAAACTATTAATATATAATGCAACTATGATGAAAAAATACTGTATATTTATGTAATTATTTTGGTATTTTAGTTCTTATTACTGTTTATATACATGTGTTACTTCGTTACTTCAAACAAAACAAAGTGTATAATCTTTTATTCTTAGATTTATTTTTTTTTTTTTTTAAACAAGGACGCCCATGTCCTAAGTTTATTGATAAATATAATCAGTTGTTTTGTTTGTTTTTTATTTAACCCAGGCTGCAATAAGTTGAGCAAATGTGAAAAAATTGGGGGTTAAATCTGGGGTTAGTTCACCTTTGCTCTCCTAGTAAAACTGTGGATATTTTTTTATAATCCAATCTTACAAATTGTTGCCATATTGGATGCTATGAAACAAGGATAAGTGCATTAGCAAATGAAGGCTGGTAGCTTTGTTAACTCAGAGATCATACACGGAATAATTTGGCTAATACACTGTACTCAGTGTTCTATTGACTGACTGAGCATGCTCTTCTTTTCCTCAGGTCGATTGGCTCATACAAGGAGCCATATCTCATTATCTCCCCTCATTCTCTCAGCCACTCTCGTTGTCTTTGTTCTGCTTCATGTTATAGAAACTATTTTTATCTTTTCATGTGCATGTATAGTGAATATTAATTTATAATTAGAATGTATTATTCTACCAAGGTGATTTGAGCACAATGGTGGAATAATCTGTCCCAACCCCCCAAAACTGCCAGCGGGCCCCAGTCACCGGCAGGCTCACAGTATGGAGCCCTGTGATTTGGGTGCCAGTCATGGAGACTGCGCAGATGAATTATTAATTTGACATTGTATTTCATGGCAATGCATTTCGTTAACATATTATGTATGATTATGTAATAAATTCATTGAATATGTATGTCTTGTGTTTCCATTATACAACTCTATTGTGCTCATAATTGTGAAAGGGTATTATAGTCTAGAGAGGGTTGGTAACAGTCTGGGGGGGACGTCCGTAGAGGCTTAATACATTAACTAGTTAACTATAACTATATAAACTATGTTGCCGGTACTTTTTCCCCCATCAGGATTTGTGGACATACACTGACATTCAGACCAATCCTTACTATATTTTAATTTGACATAACAGCATTAAATATTAAGATTTACCATGGATACCAAGGAAAAACAAAATTCTTTACTAGCATGTTCTTGGGATCTCGGGTTTTAACCCATTAATTGCAGAGGAGGGGGGAAAGACAGAGTGGAATGAAATGGAGAACAGTGGAATGGTGACAAGGAGCAGAGGTGGAGAAGGTGTAGGTTTTTGGATTTAGGATCCGTTTAGAGAAGCGGAGACCATGGATGAGAGGAGAAGAATAGATGGAACAACTGGAGAAAAGAGTCAGGAGTGATTTGTGATAGAAGAGAGACAGCTAAGGTGAAGGGACAGGTTTGCAGGACAGTGGTGAGACCAGCCACTGTCTCTTATACACATCTAGATGTGTATAAGAGACAGGAGCAGCGCCGCATCCTCGCTCGCACTCTGCAAGGAGTGAGTGGGAGCAGCCAGAGACACAGATGGTGAACAAATGTTCTTTTGAGGCAGCGTTGCACAAGACTTGGTTCTTGCAGCGAGTTCCCTTTGCTGCAGATGGTTTGGGACGCAGTCGCCAACAAACGCGCCTGTCTCTTATACACATCTGTATGGAGCCCTGTGATTTGGGTGCCAGTCATGGAGACTGTGCAGATGAAGATGAATTATTAATGTGACATTGTATTTCATGGCAATGCATTTCGTTAACATATTATGTATGATTATGTAATAAATTCATTGAATATGTATGTCTTGTGTTTCCATTATACAACTCTATTGTGCTCATAATTGTGAAAGGGTATTATAGTCTAGAGAGGGTTGGTAACAGTCTGGGGGGGACGTCCGTAGAGGCTTAATACATTAACTAGTTAACTATAACTATATAAACTATGTTGCCGGTACTTTTTCCCCATCAGGATTTGTGGACATACCCTGGCATTCAGACCAATCGTTACTATATTTTAATTTGACATAACAGCATTAAATATTAAGATTAATCATGGATTTCCTTAGGAAAAAATAAATAAATTCTTTACTAGCATGTTCTTGGGATCTCGGGTTTTAACCCATTAATTGCAGAGGAGGGGGAAAAGACAGAGTGGAATGAAATGGAGAACAGTGGAATGGTGACAAGGAGCAGAGGTGGAGAAGGTGTAGGGTTTGGATACTTAGGATCAACCGTTTAGAGAAGCAGAGACCATGGATGAGAGGAGAAGAATAGATGGAACAACTGGAGAAAAGAGTCAGGAGTGATCTGTGATAGAAGAGAGTCAGCTAAGGTGAAGGGACAGGTTTATAGGACAGTTGTGAGACCTGCCATGATGGATGGATTAGAGACACTAGGAATAGGTAGAAGACAGGAGACAGAGCTGGAGGTGGAGGAGTTAAAGAT
>JAFBJS010005408.1:23241-33928 GCA_016785265.1 Paraplagusia blochii
CTCTTTAGGAGAGACAAGGATGGACAGGATCAGGAATGAGGTGATTAGAGGGACAACACAGACAGGAAGGTTTGGAGGAAAAGATAGAGAAGACTGATTGAGATGGTGTGGACATGTTCAGAGGAGGGACAGTGGAAACATTGGTAGAAGAATGATCCTAGAGATGGAGCTACCAGGGTGGAGACAAAGAGGAGATTGATGGATGCAGTGAGGGAGGACATGGAGGTAGTTGGAGTCAGAGTAGAAGATACAGAAGACAGGGTGAGATGGAAAATGTTGATTTGCTGTGGAAACCCCTAGCTTTTACTCATGATAGCAAAATCCATAACTACACACTAGATTTTTGTAAATGCTTCTTTATTTCTAGTTATAAGCAAATAAATGTATGATAATGCAAAGGAAGTAAATCACTCTCGCTATAAGGTCATGTTTTCCTGCTGTAGCCCTTTTGCTTCCTACATAATTTGCGGTTTGCAATTAAATGTCCTTTATTACTCTTATACAGCACTATATCTTTTAACCTTTGACTTGATATTTTCCTCTTATGGTCTGTATTCTTCTCTTGCTTCTCTGTCATTTTATGCTCCCTTTCTTTGTAAAAGGCAAGGTGTTTTTGCAGAAATATGCCTCCCATCTCTTCTTTTTACAATATCTCTCTTCATCATAACTAGTGCAAAATATAGCAACATCTGCAGACGCGGGTGCCTTAAAGCAGTGAGGTGGCTGGCTGACAACCAACCGGGATAAACTATCAAATTGCTACAGCTGCTGCAGCTTTTGAAGATATGGACTTACACTGAATTTTGTCTAAAAAAGCCAAACGTGAAACTATTTTTGGGTTGCAAAGAAACTAATGTTCTGCATTCAGAGTCAGTTTCTGACAGGGCATTGGGTTATTATTTTTTTTAGAAAAGAAAGGGGGGTTATTTAATAATATTTAACCAAAAAAAAAGTGTGAGTTGATGAACATGAGAGGCTGTGAAAACAATTAACACGGCTGAGTGCTGTGATGAAAATCCAGGCAGGCAGAGCCACTAAGCTTGAACAGTGGCTTCCTCACATACATTAAGTAAACACAAAGAGATGTGATTTAAGCTGATAAAACTTCAGCCCTGATTACCCACGGCCATTTGCACACCCTGTGGCAGAACCGAAGATCAATACGACGTAGAGGAACATCGTCAGATCTCGCAGGGCAATTTCACAGAAATTACATCTAAATCACAGATCAAAACCCCAAACAAAGTTCATTTTCAACAGCTATATCCAATAGAACTAAGTGCAGTGTAAGACTGATGGGAAAAAAGCAGAATAAAAGAATTAAAACTAGACGTAATGGCTACATTGGCACCACGAAATGAGAAATTCACTGGTGGCAAATTGAGATCTTTCATAAAAACATCTACTACAGCAGTGTGTTTGTGCGTTCAGGCTTCTAAATGTGACTTTACCCAAAGTGGAAACACAAATTGCCTGTAAGTAGCATATATTTTCGGAAAATATTTCCTGTCTCATATTTCCATGAAGAAATCAAATCGACCACAACATAATAAAGTCAGGGGAAGCATATTTTTTTTCTGTACGCAAACCTTGTTGCAGTAAATAAAACCAAATTAAGCCAGCTGCTCTTCCCTTCAAAGGAAACTGAATTGGACGGGTCTGTCTGTTTGTGAATGTATAAGTGAGACTGTACAAACAGGTGTGTTCTTCCATAATACTCACTGAGTCTCTTTGCTGCCTCCAGAGCCTCAGAAGCAGAGTCTGCCACATAGAAGCGCTGGACAGCCACGCCGCTTTCTTGCATCAGTTTTTTGCTCTGGTACTCCTGTAGATTCAGCCATCTTCTGGGACTCACCGTGGCGCACTGGTGGAAGAGAAGGTGGAGGATGAATGAGCCTGATCTCAGGTCAAAACACAGCCTTAGCACAGAGTAAGGATTCTGCTTCTGCAAACATCCAATTAGAAGGAATCCTACATGATGCAATGTTTTCCATTAGATTTTAAAGGTGAAGTGAATTGTCACACCATAAAACGTGTCCTCTGCATTTAACCTCTAACCAAAGTGGGCAGGGGGCAGCGTTGAGGGCCGGGGAGCAGTGAGTGGGGACAGTTCCATGCTCAGTGCATCTCCGTGCTGACAGACTCGAACTTGAAACATTACGGATCCAACTCCTTAACCACTAAGCGACCACTGCCCACATTGGTCCCTCACGCAGACACAAATACTGGGTTTAACCTTCTTTATACACCAGTTTAAATGCCTTTATTTAAGACTTAGACGCTTGAATGCCAATTTCTGTGATAACAATTCTTCAAGCTGCGAAATGACTAGATATATAGCAAATATTTGGAATTCTGACCGTGAGATTGCCTGCCTCATAAGTGATACCGTTTTGAAATCACCATTGTTGGGAATTCTGGTAGGCAGTAGTGTATTTTACCTTATAACTTCACTAGTATTAGTCATCTTATAAAATTAACATTCATTATCAGCAACGAACCACTCAGTAAAGGCAAGAAACACTAGCATCTGTGGACAATGCCCGATCAAGGTGTAGTTGGATGAAGTCACCACTAGACTTTTGGGTAGTCAACCAATGACTGCAGGCAAAGCCAGAGTCATTACTGCTGAGGAACCAGGGGAAAAGCAAAGACAAGTTGCCACACCAACTACAAGGTCCTCCATAGAAGTATACTTAGCTGGTCATCCTACACCTGGTATTAGAGGTTCAAAGCTCTAGCTTTCCAATCTTAGAATAAGGCCCAAAATTCAGACAATCGCTCTCTTGCCTATAAAATTATTGAGACCTTCTACCTTCATTGTCTCCTTCTAGAACAGGGAAAGATTAAAACTATGTCCAGACAGAATCAAGCATTGTCCACAGATGCTAGTTTGTCATCATTTGCAAAAAGCATTATTGCTTTCCCTGAGAGCCCTTTAGTTGATAATGAATGTTAATTCAATAAATATCTTCAGTCCATTACTGCACTTAATCTTCAGTGAATGTGTATGAGGCAGGTATTCCCCTGGTCAGAAATCAAAATAATTGTTCTACCTGGTCCACAGCTTGGAGAATGAGAATCAAAGAAATTAGCTTTAAACTAGCAAAAAAAATTTTTTTTGAAGATGTCTAATAAGTATATGTGGGGGGCGGAGTGCTCAGCTGCGAGGCTGATGCTGCACTGGCAGGGGTGGGTGTAATAATGGTAATCAGGCCTCTCCCTACATAAGTAGGAGCCGGGACCACAAGCGGGAAGAGAGGAAAGCAGAGACATTGCGTCCGTTGCGGAGACAGCGGCGGTATTCACAAGTTGGACAAAAGACGGTGACAGTGCGTTGACAAGGAGCGCATTAGTGCGATTCAACAATCTAAGCATCAATAAAGAGGTTAAAACCTAAAAATGTGTCTCTTTTCTGGAAACAAAACACTTTACTGTTAAAGTATAATTCGAATTTTTTGAAACAATTCTGCAGCGCAATGATTTAACTAAAATTGATCAGTCAAAATATGCCCAGAAATTTCAATGCGGGTTGATTTTCCAGTCCTGTAACATGATCCTAATCACCCGGCTTTGACACCTGGGGAGCAGTGAAAGGGGACGATGCCATGTTCAGTGGACCCCAGTGATAACCTCGCAGTTGGTGCATTCGAACCTGGAGCCCTCTGGACCAGTCCGGTCCCTTAACCACTAGGCCACCACTCCCCCAGTGGGATTACAGGATTAATTAATTCATTATTCGTTATCCACTATCCATCCGTTGCTGGGTCACATAGGCAGTAGTCTCAACAACTGCCACCCAAATCACACTGTACCATTCTGTAAGCCTATAAAGAAACATCAAAATACGCCTGAATACTTTTTCAGTTGGCATGGTCCAAGCAGCGGGAGAGCTTGTGAGCCGCCTGCTCCATTAGCAGACAAAGGCCTTGTCAGCCCCAACTGTTGGTGCTGTATTAAAAAGCTATCGGCTTTTTAATATGACATAATGGGCAGACAGGGAGAGAGAGAGAAAGAGCAAGAGAGGGAATTTCAGAGAGAGAGCGAGAGGAGAAGCAGCCAGTGCTAGTTTGACAACCTTTCGGCACCAGCACAAACCACTTGCGTGTGTACGTAGAAGCATGCAAATGCTGTTGCAGAACAGATCTTCAGGGAGTCGTTAGGGAAGAAAAGGCCATTAAAGTGAAGTGAAAACACGGATTGCGTGCTAAAATTATAGCGTGGCGTGCACTGTTATGAATTTTCTCATCCTGTGAGAATTCAAGTGACAAAATAACTGCTATGACAAGTTTTACTGTTGCTGACAATCGGATTAATTTGATTCTACAGGAACAATGGACTTGACAACTGCACTCTTTGCACAGGGAAGAGGCAAACTATTACAGTAATTACATTTTCTGAATGATTAATATATAATATATATCTCAAAGACATGGTACGGTGAAAAGTATACAATATATATTTTATCATGATAGCTGCTTTAGGAGACCAGCTCCTCCTCCAATATATCTATTTATTTGTGCACTTCCTGTTGTTTTTTTGGACTTATTGCTGTCAGGTGTATGTAAGGCCACCACTCTGTTAATGTTTACCAAACTTCCTTTGCCATTTTAAGGGCTTGCTATGGTAGATGACCAAAGATCTAAAGTTCCTAGGTTCAAATCCCAGGTTTGGATGGATGAAAATGGATAAAATCATTGGACCAGTAGTGACATAAAATACTTTGTAATCTTATATTCTTGCCTAAGTTGGTATGAATCTATAAGATACTGCATCAATGCGCATTAAGAAAACAAACCGCTACGGTATTATTAGTAGAAATGAATGGATGATGGATGAAAGGAGCAAACTTTGCATATTTCCAAAACAAGTGCTATAGCTTACAGAGGCATTTGTGTGAGCTGGAGGTTTGCCTCCTGGCACAGTCAGTAACCAAGGGCAAAATACAGGGGGGAGGGAAAAGACCCTTAAGCATTCAAAGTTTGGCAACAGCTATATTCAGCTGACACAAACTTTACCTTCATTCTACTACATTCAATTTGTATATTCATTAATATCTTGTGCAGAGATTTACAATCACTGTGACCTGCCACAACAGTGTATTGTGATAAATCATAGGGCAAAACAAGGACATGTTTGTTTTTAATTATTATTTACTGTAAATCATTAGTCTTCATCTGTATGTGACAGAGGAGAACAGCCATAATTATTGAACATTTGTTTAGTAACTGGCAGCAGGTGGCTATAAAACTAAATAAGGACGAAAATCATGTGTTGGAGATCTTTTTGTGTATTCCACTCGTTTTTGTGAGTTTATCAGCATTGTACCCTGTGAACAGGTCCAAGATTTACACTGATTAAGAAACCACAGGATCATACACTGCATTTTCCCACAACCCAATTAAATGAGTGGTACTATTTTAACGGACAGACCAAAATGAAATTTCCCGTGTTCTTTTTTCCTACCTATAAAATTTTCCTACCCAAAAAAAACTGTGCATGTACACAAAAAAAGAGGTTTCTCAAGTGCACACAGCCTATAATTATCTGCTACCAGACCGGTATACAAGGTTAGAATCTTATATTAATGACTCATTTTGAGTTTATTGTTGTTGTCTTCACTGAGAAAATATTTCCTCATCAAATATAGTTCACTTTATTGATGATGGACGCCTAGCCATTCTATTGTTGATATGGGTATGGATCAAGTGTAAGTAATAGTTAGGTGGGGCCAAAAGGCAACATTATTTCTCTGTGGTCCGGCACCAATGGGGACCACTGATATACTGTGTAGAATAAATATTTTTCCAAGTAGAAGAAACAAAACAGCATTTAAACAAAATAAAAGGTAAAAAGTCAAATAATTGGCATTTGTTTGTGAAAACAAAGGAACACTTTGATGCATGCATTGTGATAATTAAGTTGTGTACATAAAACGCATAGATGAATCATTAACCTAGATAACATAGGTGTTTAATGTTTATTTTTAATTGGTGTGAGACGGCAGCTTGGAGAGTCCGCCTCCGTGTTTTTAAACCTGCCACATTTAATATGAGAAATAACACTCAGTCGGTGGTTTGAACAACCTCTGTGCAACACATACACATATAAGTATTCTCTGTTCTTTCATTCTTTCTATAAAGTAATAGCACTGTAAAAGCAGTTAACACAAACATTTCTAAGATATGAAACATTTCATTTCTATATAACATTTTCATTTTATGGCTACTCAAGCGGTAAAAACTGCTTTCACCTCAATCTAGTAAAAAGTAACTTGTTACATTCCTAAAGTCAGTCAAATGACTCCCAAATTGTAAACAATAACAAGTTGCTGATTAAACAAAGTAAAAATGACTTAAAACAGTGGTCCCCAACCACTGGAGTGGGGACCGGTACCAGTCCATGGGTGAAGTGGTTCCGGGCCGCAGAGAAATAATGTTTCCTTATAGCAACATCTGTCTATTACTTCCACTTGATCCATACCCATATCAACACAAGAACTGACCAATAGAATGGCTAGGATTACATCATCCATAATGCAACTATATATTTCTTTAAGAGTCATTGATACAAATTATTAACTTTTTATACCGATCTGGTAGCAAAAAGTTATGGGCTGTGTGCACTTGAGAATTTTTTTTTCCACAGTTAATTCAGGTAGGAAGATTTTATAAGTAGGAAAATAGTTGCGTACATGAAATTAAATTTCCTTAAAGAATATTTTTCTGCAACTACTTGACGACCAGTCCGTAAAAAATAAAAAATAGTATGTTACATTTAACCAGTCCGCGCAAAAACCGTTGGGGGACACTGATTTAAAAGATATGGAAATGTAATGCTGAAAACTTGGACAAAAAAAGTCCAATTCCTGCAAATCAGACCTAAAACAAAAAGAAAATTGCACAGTGGATGCCAGTGAGACATCAAGAAAGGAACAGCAGTAAACAGGCAGCTGGCCCCCCATCTCCTGGGACCTTCTCTCTACAGTAATTATCAGCAGCAGAACTCTAGAGACAACACTACTCACTTCTACCTAATTACAACTCTGCCTACATTTAACACATATACGTAAAACAGAGTCAACAAAAATGGGACTACAGTAGGTCCTCTGCTTATTGCGGTTCTTGTTTCGCTCCCTCAGTGTATCGCAGATTTGATTCTTTCTTGTATCTAGGTAATAATATCGATATAATGAAATGTCAGGGCAATATTCTAAATGGGCAGGGTTAAAAAAAATAAAATAACTTTAGTTCTGGGCTTTTGGAATCAAAATCTAAAAATGTCCTAAACTAAACAACTTTGGTGTTTGACTTTTTGAAGCTGAAATAGTCACTCAGAGTTTGAATATCAAATCCAGTTTGATGCTATTTTAAGAAAACATTTGATGCAAGAATTAATAAGCATCTGTGACGAGTGAAGCATTGTCCTCTGTGGTGACAAATATACTTGAAATGACTCAAAATAAAATTTTCAAATCATTTAACGTGCTCCGATTCAGTCAATTCTCAGACACTTGATGTCCTGATTAAAGAGATGTTTTTGTTTCCATGTCTCAAAAGTTGCCTACTTCCTTCTTCGCTGAATAAAACCAATATTAAATCAAAGAAAATAGTTTTTAAAATTTTAGTATCAGTTTGTTGCCTCTAAAAATTTGAAGAAAATTTATCGGCTCTTTAGTAATTACGTCAATTATGTTAACTCAAATCTTGGAAAAAATGTTGTTTTGCTGGCTTGATTTGCCAAAGTTCAAACATTAAGAGAAACAACTGAACTTTTGGGTAAATATTAAATAGACATAAAATACGCAGTTATTACTGGAAATATATTTTGAAAAAAATAAGCATAAACAATTAAAGCATCAACATTCACATAAATAAACAGTGTTGCCAGGATTGCATTTACACACACAGTCACAAAGTAGACAGTGGTGCAATTGCAGCAGCTGCATCAGGTCACTATGACTTTGTCTTTGCGACACTGAGAGATGAGTGCCACTCGCGGTAAAGCTGACAATACTTCAGAATTTTTTTTTTAGATTGCTCCATATGGTAGACAGCACAAAATCAGGACCCAGGTCACCTGAGGCCCAGCTCTGGTTCAGCCCGAGAGCTGTATTCTCAATGTCAAACTGCTCTCTTTTATCAAACACAAGAAAGAAATACAGCGCCGTCACAACGGAAGAATTTTTGCAAAGTAATTTCAAGACACATCTTCACCATTTCCTCCTAGGTCAATTTTCCAAGGTCATTTTGAAGCTTTATTACTTTGAGGAAGAGCAGAAACAATGTCAAAAAGTCAACGTCTGACAGAGTTGCTCTGGCTGGCCTGGGGATTTATTACAGACATAAGCATCAATTTATAGTGGAAGGTTACAAAGCAGGCAATCACCACTGATGAGGCCCATAAACAGACGACAGTCAGTGTTGTACAGCACATCAATCTGCTGTTCAAAAACCCAAAGGTTAAAAACTGCAGAATAAAAAAGCAAGTAATTCTTTACTTTAATGGAAGTCATGATACGGTCAAGATATATATTTTTCCTGCTTATATTCCACATGCTTTAATGCTCACTAAAAGATCAGGGTTTTGAGAACTATAGGATTTACCATAAAATGTGGAGAACAAATCTATAAAATATTATTATAAATTCAACTTTCACATCAAGGTGTGGGCCGCAAAATATTATTCCATGAGCTGCAAATGTCCCACGGGCCGTGAGTTTGAGACCTCTGATCTAGTCCATCACAAAAGCGTGTTTCATTAGTACTACTACTAACGACTGTCCTAGTACTATAAGGCCTTCAAATACATGGGACTGAAGTAGAGCATTGGACATTTGGTCAAGAAGGGTGGTTTTTTTTTTTGAGGGGTGGCTAAAACTCTGTTGACCTGGAAAACTCCAGTTTGCTTGTAATGACTATGCTGCACAGCACAGCATTTTTTTTTCCAACACTGCAATCACAGGTACAGCTTAAGCAGCAGTCGTAAAAAAAAAATCCTTTCCAAGTACTGTACATGAACTCTGATCATATTTTTTGTATTCCTCCCAATATCCTTGCCCCCACTCTTGGCCTCAAACTCCCACTCCTTTTTTTTATTCCTCTTTTTTTTCAAAATCAATCTCTTAGTGGCAGTTCATCACTGGGAACCAATAACAGCCCACTGTGTAGCATGTTGCAGTCATGAAAAATGTGCCAGTAGCGACCTGGCCAAGTGAGATACTCCAACACCATATATACTGTATTGCAGTGGCTCTCAACAGGTGGCTGCCGAACCCAAAAGTGGGTCACGGACCTGCTAGGAATGGGCAGCGTACAGTCCAACAGTTAATCTGCTGTTGAGCATGTGTATTATTTTATACAATCTCTTACTTTGAAAGGCACACATCACGTACAGGCCCCTTTTTTTTGCCGGTAGAGAGTGGGTCATATAGTATATTCATAATATACACCATCATAAGATTGAGTTAAACTTAGAGGGTTCTTTTAGAAGTCATTGCTTCATAAGTCAATTAAATCCTGATTGGACACCTGCAGAAGAGCCAGAAGAAGTAATAATAATAATAATAATAATAGGTAACAGATTTCTATTACCACCATAATTTATTGGTGTTTATTTCCAGACACTTATAAATATTTGATACATAGGCAAATAGCCTTTTAAACGCACCATAAAGAGGTGCATTAAGGGAGAGGATATGGCCTTGACACAAGACAAACAAATGCAACTCATTCACCTACAATATTTATTAAATATAGCTTTGAGTCCCTAATACAGAGCTTAGTGGTGATCCATTAGCAAAACATTTGAACGCATCGATAGAAGATTTGCTCCTTAGCAGTCAATCCTCAGCTGGCCAATAAGGTTCAAGAATGATTTGAAATTGGCAATCACACAACATGCGGGGGTGAATGCTGTTGTGTGACTGCCCTGTGAAAAAGCAAGGTTGATTGATTGTTTGCTAAAGGTGAAAGGACAGGCTAGTGCAGTGGTCCCCAACCACTGGGTCGGGGACTGGTACTGGTCCGTGGATGAATTGGTGCCAGGCCGCAGAGAAATAATGTTTCCTTTCGGCCCCATCTGGCTATTACTTCCACTTGATACCCATATCAACAAAAGAACTGACCAATAGAATGGCTAGGATTCCATATATCAATAATGCAACTATATTTGATTACGAAACATACATATATAAATAAATATATATATTGAAATAAATGATATATTTAAACCGTTGCATTGATGAGTCATCGATACAAGTTACTGAACTTGTGTAAAATCCTTGCACCTATGCACAGTTAATTCGGGTAGGAAGATTTTATAGGTAGGAAAATATTTTAGAACACCAAATATTTTATTTTATTAAGGGGTATTTATCTGCCACAACTTAATGGCCAGTCTGTAAAGAAGTACCAAACATTTAACCAGTCCATGGCGCAAAAAAAGGTTGGGTAACACTGTACTAGTGTATCTCTCAGGAATCAAACAAATTAATTGATATTTAGTTATCTTTGATGAGAAAATATGCTAGATAGATACAACTTAATTGACTAAAGAGTGCGTCTTTGGGATATATTAAAATCGTATGTCAGGGCATCACTCCATCACTAAAAATAAGAGCAAATAAGAGGTATAGTATACTACTTAAGTAGCATTCCTTGCACGAATGTACCAAAAGTCCATCCAT
>JAFBJS010005417.1:2047-68889 GCA_016785265.1 Paraplagusia blochii
GGGAGAATAATGATACACATGGAGCTACCAGGTAAGGGACGGAGAGGGAGGCCAAAGAGGAGATTTATGGATGCAGTTAGTGAAGACATGGAGGTGGCTGGAGTTGTAGTTGAGGATGCAGAGGACAGGGAGAGATGGAAGTTGTTGACTCGCTGTGGCAACCCCTGAAAAACGGGATAAGCCGAAAGAAGAAGAAGAAGACTTACGTCAGCTGACTGCCATGATCTCTTCGGCTAAAAGTTCTACCTGTCTTTTGGATCCTATTCCCACTAGGCTCCTTAAGGAGGTTGTAACGTGATGGTTCCGCTGGACACAAGAAAACACACACACCGATCTGCGTTTACACTTTATTAAACCACCACAGTGCTCTCCTGCACAGACTCAGTCACTGCTTGTCAGTCCCAATGTTCCCTCTGGCACAGTGTCAATCTGTGTGCGTCCGGTTTGACCACACGTCCGTTCTCTCAGTTTCCCGTCTCCCCTCCTCCGGTCCCGGCTCCTACTAATATAGAGGGAGGTGTTATCAGGAGAATTACTCTCACCTGTGTTATATGCTGCCTTGTCACTCCTGTGCTCATCCTACTTCAGCTGACCGCTAACCTCCACCCCGCCTCCACAGAGGTGTTCCCCTTAATTGGCACCTCCATATTAGATTTAATCAATCTATCTTTTACAATTGGCTATGTTCCCCTAAAGTTGCCGTCATTAAACCACTCCTTAAGAAACCCTCACTGGACCCAGCTAATTATAGGTCCATCTCCAATTTGGTTTTTATCTCCAAAATCGGTCCAAGACGGTTGTTGCTGACCAGCTCTCTGATTACTTAAATTGCAACAATCTACTTAAGATCTCCCAGTCAGGCTTTAGAGTTAATCATAGCACTGAGACTGTTCTGGTCAGAGTCACTAATGACATTCTGATGGCGTTGGACCAGGGTTTTGTTTCAGTGCTAGCAGGAAAGGAAAGGAAAGCAAACTCCTTGTGACATTGTGATTCACACCACTGTACACAAAGAAATGTGACCTCTGTATTTAACCCATCACCAATGTGAACAGTGGGCAGCTTCAAGCGCCCAGGGAGCTGTGAGTGGGGATGGTGCCATTCTCAGTGGTAACTTGGCGGTAGGGGATTTGAACCGGGGGCCTTCCTTAACCATTATATGAATAAGACTGAGTTCCAAGGTATGGTTGAGTCTATGTGTAGGTTCATGTGCACATTGAAAAATTCCATTTGATTCTATAACCGACATAAAGGCAGTACTGCAGCTATCATTGGCTACATCCACATGAATATTGAAGTCCCCAACAACAACTTTATCAATTTTGAGGACTAAATATGAAAGAAACTCTACAAATTCAGATAAAAAATCAGAGTGTGGGACAGGAGCACGGTAAACTATGGTGATTATTATTGGCTTCCCACTTTGGTGGGACAGACTGAAAACATGGCTTTCAAATGATTTATGAATTATCTCAGGTTTAGGGGAAATTGATAAAGTACGGTCAAATATGGCTGCCACCCCACTTCCACAGCCAGAACTTCAAGGGTCGTGAAAGTTAATGTTACTGGGTGGAGAAACCACATAAAAAAAAAAAAAATTAGAAAACAGGCAGCAGAAATTAAGTAATCTACATTTAATTCTCCTGTCCTGTCGTTGCCAAGTGGAGCTACTTACCGGTATTTTCAAAAGATTACTGGGAATAACTCCTTTGCTGGTTATATTGAGCGACCGTCGAACAGATACAGTCTCAATGTGGCTATAAGTGGGCAATGGACCAGAGGGAAGCTCAGAGGAGAGTGGTAAACTGCAGCTTCACCACCCGGCCCCAACACCAAGTTACAAGAAAACAGAGCTGCTCTTTCAATGAGACCAGGTCTACCCCAGAAAGTCCTCCAATTATCAATAAAGTCCACGTCGTTTGTGAGACACCATCTCAACAACCAGTGGTGAAGTGATGCTGCACAACAAAACATTTAATCACTACCAAAAATGGGCAAGGGACCGGAGAAAACCACTGAGTCAGACTTAGCCACCGTGCACACCGGATCTAAGCTTACTTAGACGATACGATTGACTGCTGGTCATTAACAGCAATGTAAATAATAATTTTATTATATTTAACCCTACTCTTAGCCTTAGCCAGAAGCTTGAGGTGTCATTTATCATCACCCGCTCTTACCTCAGACCACAGCAGCTGGACTGGGCAGCTTCACATTCTGCAAAACAAGTCCCCAATGACCAGAGGTCTACCCTCCAAAGGGGTGTTGTTGAGCGAGGCAAAACAGTTAGAAACCCGAAGCGGAACGTGGGTCTCGATGGGCTTTGGTCGCAAACTACATTTTCTCCTGGCCGTCACCAAGCGATCCTGTATCCTACGCTGCTCAGGAAAAGCCGAGGGTGAACTCACGGGAGCTACACTAAGTGGAACCGACGCGGCAGAGGGCTGGCTAACTGAAGTTAACGGTTGAATAAACAAGCCTATGTTGTTTGGCCACACTCTCACCTGCCACCACCTTACAGTCACTTATCTCCCTCACATTACCTATTCTACATAGAATGTAATCTACCTGAATGATCCACTATTGTATGTCACCCGGTGTTCCTCTCTCTTTTGGAAATGGGTGTCTACCGCGGCCAATTTCCATTATTTTTGCAAAACCCAACACTGCCTGTCCTTCCAAATTTCTAACCGACCCATCACTTCCTCATCCCCTCTGTTCCCTTCTCCTACATGGCCATTAAAGTCTGCTCAAATCACCACTCTCACTCCCCTAGTGATGCCCTCTCCCAAATCCAGCTCATTCCAAAACTTCTCCTTTTCTGCTAACTCACAGCCTACCTGTGGAGCATAACCACTGACAACATTCATCATCATCACTCCTTTTATTTCTACCTTCACACACATCAACCTGTCTGACACTTATTTCACATCCACCACATTACGTGCATACTTTTCCCCGATGATCACCCCTACTCCATTTCTCTTTCCATCTAATCCATGGTAGAATAACTTAAAGCCTCCCTCAATATTTCTGGCCCTGCTGCCCTTACACCTGGTCTCTTGCACACACAACACATGCACTCTTCTTCTCTCCATCATGTCAGCTAGCTCCTTACCTTTCCCTGTCATTGTACCTACATTCAGGGTTCCCACTTTCAGACCAACATTTCTAACCTTCCTCTTCTCCCTCTGTCTTAATCAATATCTCTCCTTGTCTTCTTTGTCTTCGACCAACAGTAGTCCAATTTCTAACAGTACTCTGTATGTTAACAGCACTGTTGGCGGTCGTTGTTAACCCAGGCCCGTACCGATCCGGTATGGAAATCTTTCAAATCTTTCAGTCAGAATGCGGGCTGCGCATTTTGGAGCTGTTGAAGGTTTTACAGGGAACTGGAGGGGATTCCTGATAAAAAGAGAATTGCAGTAATCCAGACTAGAGGCTATAGAGGCATGGATTTGTTTTTCTGCATCCTTAAGGGACAGAATATGTCTAATTGCCTCAATATTACGTAAATGACAAAAGGCAATTTTGCTCAACATGCTCATCATATTTTAAACTATTATCGTATATGACCCCCGGTTCCTGACAGAGCGGGGGGGGGTTGACTATTTCCATCCAGGTTCAATCCATGGATCAATACTGGTGGATCAGTGTGTTTTTGCACTAATATAATACTAATACTATAACCTCGTTTTTTTTCTGCATTTAGAAGCAGAAAATTATGTGTCATCCATGTTTGGAGGTCATTAAAACATGACTGAAGCCAAGGTATGTTGTTTGGGTCATCAGGCCTTGCAGATATGTACAGCTGGGTATCATCTGCATAGCAGTGGAAATGTATTTTTTGTTGTCTAATAATTATCCCTAGTGAAAGCATATACGATGTAAAAAGAATTACAATGTACAAAGTAATCAACTCTAGTGTGTATGGAGGAGTCTTAGTTTATGTGAACACATTGAAACCTATCTGTTAGATAGGATTTAAACCAAGCAAGTGTAGTTCCTTTGATCCCAACGTCATGCTCTAGCCCTGGGGTTGGCAAACCGTGGATCTGGAGTCACATGTGGCTCTTTGTCCTTATGCTGCAGCTCCGTGTGGCTTGGGAAAAAATGTATTTATTAAATGTGTGTATTTAATGAAAGTGTATTATTGCGCGCAGTGGTTCAGAAGAAGAAGATCCATTCACCGGCAGTTTTGAAGCGAGGATTTGAAAACGTCCGGGGGAGGGCAAAGTGATTTTACAATACCTCAGTCATGGAGCTCGCATACGGAAACTTCTAACCACGCGCTCCTCCACCTTTCCAAAGACATAGCAAAGGTGGGAAGAAGGCACGGGGTTCAGTAATATTCCCTTTATTTCTTATTCTTTTTTGAGCGTCTGTAATGCGTCTGTAATGTGTCTGAACAGCATGACTCAGCACTATGAACAGACCTAGAAAACTGCAGTAAAGGACAGTAGTTAATCGTCATACGCATAATCACGTTGAGTATAAGTTTTTATTTATATTCATTAACTTGAGTTTAACATTCGTGCCTAACATCAGATTTGGTCATTACAGTGAAATCTGGTCATGAAAAGAACAAAGATGAGATTCAGATAAACACTCACATCAAACAGATCTCATCAACAAGGTAATCTGTCCTTTACACTGATTTTTCAGTGGAACAGTTCCCAGCATTTTTATTAGATCTATACAGAACATGGTTAATTTAACAATTTAATTGCTAAAGCTACTTTGTTCAACTTTATACCAAGGACACGAGAAACTGTTTTGACGTGGGCTGAACAGAACTGATTGGGGGGGGATTTATCAGGTAACCATGTTGTCAAAAAAAGAACATACTATAGTTACTTATACAAAGGGTAAAGGAAAAAAATGATAAAGGTAAAGGTAACAATAACATACTGTGTTATCTTCATTTTAGATACTAAAAATTATTTGTGGCTCCCAGTGTTTTCTTTTACATGGACACTGGAACCAAATGGCTCTCTGGGTTTTAAAGGTTGCTGAACCCTCTCTAGCCCCCCTTCGTATGGTCAATAGTGTCAACTGCTGCACTGAGATCCAGTAGGGACACAAGTCCTTTTTCATATGGGGTCCAATTTGCATATAGTGGGTCTGGAGGAGGAAACCAGTGAGGTCAACCCAGAGAGGATTAAGGGACTACATTCTTGTAAGGGGAAAACTGGGGCCACCACTGGTTTTATTATTTTTTGAGGTACATTGCCAGTTTGAATGGGAAGAAGCAGGATAATTCGATCTCTGATCTTTTTAATGTTCTCATTGAAAACTTAAAGTCAAAGTTGTGATAGAGATAGAGAGATAGATGGATTCATTGCGCTATGGCTCTGTCTCAGTTTTGCGAACCTGGGGTTGTTTTTATTAGTTTCAGCTCTGTGTAATAAGTGCTCCTAGCATGTCTGAGAGCATGTCTACACACAAAATAGTTATCATCATTGTGTGTGGAATGTCATAACCTTTCTAATGTCCATGTTTCAAGCTTTAAGGCACAGGTTTGAGTATTGAACAACAGTGCTAATTTCTTATTAGAAATTGCCATCTTTTTCAGAGGGGCAACAGTGTTTAGCACTGTTCGTAGAGCCAAGTTTGTATTTTCAACTGAATTATTTAACTGTGAGGGGGAAAAGTTATTGCAATTTTCCTCTCAAGAAGGGGCAGGTGGGAGCTGTTCTTTAAATTGTGTGACCAAACACCGACTATAGTAATATTGCTGTTTTGGTAATGTAACATTTCGAATGCTAAATTCGAAGGACGACAGACAGCGATCAGATTTTGGGGCAGTTGGTGGCCTAATGGTTAAGGAAACGGACTTGGGTACGCAAGGCCCCCGATTTGAATCCCCCTACCTCCAAGAGGTGCCCGGAGCATACTGCTTCCCAGGCGCACACTCAGTCAGCAGCCCCGTGCTGACTACGGTGATGGGTTAAAAGCAGAGGCATAGTTTCCCGAAGGATACGTCCTAGAGATTAAGACAGTTCTAATTTATTTATTTATTTAGATATCAATGTGTTGTGGTCAAATATTTCCAAGTTCTGGATTTTAATACCATACGCTAAGATAAGATCAAGAATGTGGTTATGATTGTGGGTCTATGATGATTTTATTGGAGCACAGAACCAAACTTTGTAAGAAATTCTAGGAATTTGCTTAGGAACTCTGAATTTGAGTGGGTGGGGCTTAGTATGATCCGCCCCTCTTCTGTTTCTCTGTATGAATTTTAGCTGGGAGCCCTAATTTTTGGTATAATGTTGATCTTAAATGGAAGTTCAACACTATACGTTTTATATATATATATATTGTATATATTGTTATTGTGATGCCCAACTAAAGCCATTCTATGAATATAATTATAATATATAAATAATTCTATAAAACCTGTTACAATATAAAAGGGCTCTTTCCGCCCTCACAAAAATAGGCCATTAAAAAGACACTGCTAGAAATTCTGTTCAATATTTCAATCTTTCCCCCACCCTTCGTGACAAACTCCTTGCTGTCATTATGAATTACAGTTTTCTTATCCTCAAAAAACGCAAGGCCACAAACATTTAGTGAAGCATTGAGCATTGTTGTTGTGTCTTCAGGTGTTAGATCACATAATTTTCATGTGTTGCTCAAAGTGTCAGGACCCCTTGAGGTTGTCCATCGTATATACCGCGGTTATGCTGCATGGGATTATGAATATCGGTAGAAAACCCGATACCGATACACTCCAATATTAATAATTTTGCTGATGTAGGGCCGATAGTACCTGTGGACAGATATCGGCCATCCAACAGTGGGCAGTTTTGAGCCCAGGGAGCAGTGAGTACATGGATTGTAAGAAGAATTTTGGTGTCAGCAACTCATACAGTAGTTTGTACAGGTGAATAAAAAATATCAAGAGTTTTAATTCAAATAGTTGAAAAATAAATTCTACCCCTAGGGGGGTATGTCGGACCATAATTACTACTTTAGCCTATTAACTTAATTGAGCAGGACGGCCTGAACTTCCCTAACCATCAGGACAACACTACATGCTGCATGGGCATCACTTAATATGGGGAATTAAGTGCTTGAACAATATTGGGATATCAGAAAATAGTAAATATAGAATATCCCTCTATATTTTCCTTTAGTTAGTTTTTGTTTTGTTTTACATTCTCAGCATTACTTGTGACTTTGTGTGTCTTTACAATGACGGCATGTCAGTCCCATTACTTCCCTGCAGGTTGTTATGTTTCCCAGAGTTATGAATCCAAATGCAGGACGTTCTTCCTGTAAAAAAAACAGTTTATTTACAAAGTCATAAATCAATGATGGAAAGCAAGTGGCGTTGCTCCATGGACAACTAACATGCAAACATGTCAGTACTTCATTGTCTACCTCTCCCAAAGTGTGAATCCTAAAATTCCAACTCCTGTGGGGCAAACAAAACAATTTATTAAATACACATTTTTGTAACTTCTTCCTCTAACTTTTTTTTGTATGATACCCCATGCAGATGGAGAGAGGCATAGTGATTTGTCTACTCAACATACCTAGAGTCAAACAGAGACTCATTAGTATGCAGCCACTCACCTTGGCAGCAGACATCATTCATTGGCTCACCAAGAGAAAAATGGCATCCTTCAGATTCAGGATTGGAAAAAAAAACTAAATAGCAGGGGTCGGTGCTGCTGCTGTCAGACAGGATGAGATGACAGTTAGGGAGGAGTGTCACCATAGCAGATGTTTGATGGGGAGTTGGGTGTAGCACCAGCCATTAACACCTTCTTGCCACCCAGCGGTGATGTGAGCAGAGCAGACCGAGGACAACCAGATTGTCAGCTCAGCTGCTGCACCACAACACACACACAGCGCAACCTTTCATGTTGACTTGTAAGAACTGACGCCTACCTCCAACTCCTTCACACTTGTGGCATGATTTCCAATTTTCACACCCCACTGTCACAGATCATTTTTCCAGCCGCTGAATAGAAAGTAATAATGGTTATAGGTAATTTTTGAACTTTTGTCACATTTTTCAAACTCAGGCCTGGGGGACAAATGTGACCTGCAGTGAAATTATATCTGCAATACTGTGTATAGTTGTATAGTCCCCTAACCTAGGAGTTTGATCTGTTCCAAAACAGCACTTGTTAGTTAACCCACTCCATTGCCGTTGAAAATGATGAAAAAAACAATTTTATTACTATAAATTTGGCAGAATTCCAATGGTACTGTAAAATATAATAAATAAAAGAAAGGAAAAATATATGAATAAATAAAACCAAGGCACTCATAGAGTAAGAAAGAGAGAAAATGGGTATGTCATAAGTTGGTTTTGAGATAGAAGGATTAATGACAATACATTCATTCCAACCTTAGAATTATACTGTTGCTTAAATAAGTAAAAAAAAAAAAAAGTAACAGAAGGAGAGATAGAGAAAGAAAGAGATGGAGTAAGTAAAATGCCTGGTAAAATGACCAGGCACAGCAGAACTCAGTCTTCATCACTCATCACTGCTACAGCGTCATCCAGGGACATTGTTTTGTCCTACTTTGGAAAATGTTCCTGAAGTAAAAAACACAGGTATGGTTAAACAGGGTGACAGCTTCAGCCATAGGGACTCTCTGAGGGTGTTTGGCCTCCGCAATATTTGCTCCGTGCTGCCACTGCTCAAGGACTCCAGGATGATTTTCACAAACCAACACTAACATTAAGGCAAGAGAGTGCCAAGTAGACAAAAAACGCTGAGAGAGTGAGACAGAGGACAGAGGCTACAGCTTGACCTGGCATCAGAAATGAAGTTGTGCTCTGAGTGAATGGCACAAAAGTTTATTTCTGGAATGTTGGAAAATGCAGTGGTCATTCAGCTTGATTTAGAGCATTAGTGGCATATACTCTGTGATTAACATTTAGTATTTTTTGTTGTCTGGTCTGTGGAAAAAACAATTAAGAAATAGATAATTGTGTTGTTGCTCAAACTGTTAGAAGTAATGAAAATTAATCACTCATTTTTTTCAGTGATTACATTGATTCTCCTCCTATCGTGGTAGTTCTGTTACAATATTGTACGCAAGAATGTATATGTACAACAGAAAGATTAGGAAAATATCAGGCCACAAAATGGGAGAATTGAGGGGGAGAGTGGCCAACAGACAAAGTGAAATAACGAGATATGCTATAATGACTCAAGCAATCAGAGAGGGAAATAGAAAGGAGGCCAAAACAGATCTAGCCTAGGTTATTAAATCTCGATCTAGTCTAGAATATCTGCTACGGATCATTCACAAGTAAGCTAATTTCTTAACAGGATCCAAGTTTTAGAGACAAAATGTCCGTATTTCTTTTTTAAAGAAAATTATACCTCCATTCAAAAAATAATACTGATGCTCTATGGGAGTGAGAGGAGTAGCTCGATGTAGGGACATCCCCTTCTGATTTGCTGGCACTGGTTTGGAGTCGAGCAGATCTGTTTGACCTGTCTCTCCTAATAATTCAGGTTTGACAAAGCGTGTTTGACCTCTGTGACCTTTTAACCTCTCTTTGTCTTCCCAGTCTATCAGGATGTCCCATCGCTGCTGCTGAGAAACTGGCTAAAGCCCATGAAAAGCACCACAGCTGCAGTGGCCCCAAGTCCAACCAGGCATCAGAAAGAGTCTTGAGGTAGCGCCGCACAACCAAATTTGTGTTAGCAGATGAATTTTTGTGGCCCAAAGAAAAAAAAATAAGTTCACTCTGCTCCTCGATGTGTTGTCCAATCAAAGACCTTCATGTTTTTTTTTTATATGTATATGTGTATATATATATATATATATATATATACATATATATATATATATATATATATATGCCATTTTCCTCTGCTCCGTTACCATGCTCCAGGTCTCTTCTTCTTGTTTTCCTTAACCCCACTGGGACTCAAGATCGGTTATTTTCAATGGAAGTTGTGAAAAAAAAATTTTTTTTGAAGAAATCCTGACATCCCTATTTATCCTTTTCCAAAAATATGTGGTTTCACCAGGGTAGCCTGCCACCTTGCCTCCACCCCACTCCATCCGACCATTATTCTTTTCTTTTTGTTATATAAACCCAAGATTTCCTCTCCTCCCCGTGGCCATCTTCCACCCCCTCCTCATCAATTTTCCAGGCCAATGTGCTTTGTCAAACAACTGCATTATCTACATTATGGTTACAAGAACAATGTTTCCACCAGCACGCCCCGATCCAACCTGGCCACGGAGCTGGAGAAGTACTCCAAGAACAGCTGTGAGTACGGCACCTTTAACGGCAGCAACCACCAAGTGTACGGGAAACGGGCCATTGCACCCAAGATGCATGAGCAGAGGGACAGCTCACCCAAAGGATACGATGGTAAGAACCACCCTGTGACAGGGTTTCTACTTCAAATAGTTTTTATCTCACACAAGGTTTCGGGTTTGAATTACATCTCTAAGATGCCTGAATAGTTGGTCACGACAGAAAGATTAGTCATGTCATTATGAAAGAATAAAAAGTCCAGCCCAGTCATGAACACGAAAATGTGGTCAGAAGACTTAAGTGAATAGAATTGATTAGCTTTAATAATGTGGACTATATAATTACAGGAAAAGTCGCTAGATGTCAGAAATCTGGCTCATCTCACTAATATATATATATTTTTAACAATCACAGGATTCAAAGGAATTGGGCTGGAAAAAATAGTCAACTAGGGGTTGCATGACAACAATTGAAAACCACTGCTTTAACCTTTCATTTTATTGAGCATTCTTCTTTCGGGTTATCCCTTTTCTCAGGGGTTGCCATAGCAAATCAACAATTTTCATCCTGTCCTTTGTATCCTCCAACCTACTCCATGTCCTCCCTCACCGCATTCATGAATCTCCTCTTTGGCCTTCCTCTCCGTCTCTTACCTGGTAGCTCCATCTCTAGCATTCTTCTCCCAATACTGTCCCTCCACTGGATTTTAATCTGAATCTAATCTTAAATCATATTGTATCCTTGAAATTGCAAATTAACTGGACAGTAGAGCTGGGCGGTATACCGTTTGCACCGGTAATTTTTATTTTATAATATAAATTTTGCATTTACCCCCATACTGGTATGTGGAGAATGGAGGGAGATAATTATAACACACTCACTCCAAAAAAGGAGCAGTGTCTGTTGTGTGGAAGTACTTAGGTTTGAGAAATCCGACTCGGACCAAACACGGGTAATTTGCAAAGGTTGTCGAGCTATTGTTTTAGCCGCCGGCGGCAACACAAGTAATTTGCTTCACCACCTCCGCCACAAACATATCCTGGACTACGAAGATTGCATGAAAGTAAAATCTGCATCTTCTCCCCTGTCCCTGTGTAACGTTGGCACTGCAGAAACACATAACACTACACAGACGTCCTTGGTAGGCGCGTTTGCGCAGTGGCAGCACAGAGCAAGGGGTCGTCTTTAAAAAAAGCAACGGTGGAATGATATTACCAACTCTATCACACTCCACTTAGCCAAAGACGTTTATTATTTGTTATAAATGTTAATAAATCTATAAATGTTAATAAAGTCTATATGGATGCAACTTGTTTAAGAAGGTGTGGTTGTTTATCAAGTATTCACTTTGCAGTCACAGGGGGCACAACTGTCTGGATCATTCATTCTGATTTCTGCACCTCATTACAATTATGAGTGCCTGACACTCAATTCTTTGTGAACAGCAACATTTTGTGGGACCATTAAAACCAGGGTTAATAACTAATAATAACTACAATTATTTTCTAAACAATTAGGAATTGGGGTTAACACGTAATAAACAATACCGTCAAATACTGTGATACTGTGATCATTTCTAAAAATACCCTGATATCAATTTTTGTTCATAGCGCCCAGCTTTACTGGACAGTATTGGCAGAAAAGCAAGAAGTAGATTAGTCCGATACTATCAGTCAGTTGATATTATTGGTTGGCTGATATTAGCATCTTTATGTAATATAGGTAAGTTTTTCCTCCAATAATTAAAATCCGTTAACACAACGCCCTGTGTTTTGCCAAATTTGCTGGAATTTTACATCATGTCCTACGAGTTTCAGGGCAAATGGCTGCATTTATCAGTATCAGTTGATATTGGATTTGGAAATTTGTTGTTTGGACAATATCGGCAAATTTGGGTATTGGCAAACTGTGTCGGACATCCCCCAGTAAAGAATTTATATCTAAGGTCTCTAATGTTTATTCTTGTGTTTCTTGATTTGTTTTTGTCTTGTTTTGTCTTTCTCTTAACAGCCAAACGTTACTGTAAAAACTCCAGCTCGGCCAGCAGCACCACTAGCACATACAGCAGCAGCAGTAGCAACCTCAGCTGCGGGGGTGGAGGCAGTGGCACAGTAGGTGGAGGAGGGGGTGGAGGCAGCAGTGCCAGCAGCACCTGCAGCAAAAGCAGTTTCGACTACAGCCATGACATGGAGGCAGCCCACATGGCTGCTACAGCCATCCTCAACTTGTCCACTCGCTGCAGGGAAGTGCCCCACAGCTTGGACGGCAAGCCTCAGAATCTGTGCTCACCGGTAGGAGGGGCCTGTTATGACACTTTACTGCAACAAACATGTCCAGTGCTTATGTAACCAGGAACTTGCTATTAACTGAGAGGTTAAAAAACAAAGGATGGGTATAGGTAGGTAGGGATAAACGCAGAGATATTATTATTCATATAACACTTCATATGAACTAACCCTGATGGCAAGGCAATTATCTTGCAACGCCTGACTGCTTCTGCAGGACAGAGCAGACATCGGCTGAACCAGCAGCAGTTTGATACGTCAGGAATGAAGATGAAGAGAACCAAAGATAGAGAGCGTGAGAAGAGTGAGGAGATTCTTGGATGTTGAAAAAGCAGAGTCAGACCCTTGGAGCAGCTGTGATGTTTTTGTCTGGTTTTCTTGTCTGTCCTCCTTCGCTGGGTGTGGCAGACACGAAGTTCTCAGGGCAACATGGCTTCAGAAGGCTTCAAACTGGAGAGCAGACTGAGAATTCTCTTTTTGTCTATTTATGTTTTGAACTTGTTGAACCTGATCTATCACAGAGTTGCTTTCTACTCTAAGATACAATAATAAATCAACATTTATTATAAAATATGTTCCTGATCCAAATATTTATACCAGGTGAAAAATTGCAAAAATTCACATTTTGCACTGTTGGATCTTAATAAGGTTCTAAGTAGAGCTTCACACTGTAAAATGAAGAACTGAGAGCGAGACAAAAAAAAAATTGAGTAAGCTATTTATTGCAAACAACCCTTAAACTGATCACAAGTTTTAGAACACAGCCTTCATACGGCCAAATCTCGAGAAAAATTTAGATTCCGTTCCATTTTCTGTCAGGCATCGACACTGTCATGATTTTCTAATGGCAAAGGCAATTAAATTGGCATTCTTTTAACATGGTCGGATTAGCCAGCATGTAGAGAGTCCATTGTCTGTGTGTCAGTGAATGGGTTTTTCAATTGGGGCAACACTGCAGTTCAAAATACAGACCTGACAAAGCACTTCTTCCAGAGAAGTGAGATAAATCTTTCCAACCATCCTGCATGTTGCTCTGATTTAAGTCAAATTTGAAACACTTGGGAAAATGGACACCATTACCAGACAATGGATGCTCTCCTTGAAGCCACCTTTACCACTTGGAGCAACATTCCCACTTGCCTCCTGGAAACACTAGCAGTAAACAAGCCAAAATAAATTTTTAAGGTGAGTAACAAAAAAGAAGCAGCTACTCAAGTCCTTCTTTGAAAAATTTATTTCTATTGAAGGGGACTTTTCGGGTTTTTTGAGATCTAATCTTAAACAATCAATTGTTTACACATATATTTTTGTCTTCCATTTCTTCGTATTTTAAAGCACTACTAAGAACCCTGTTAAGATCAAACAATGTAAACATGAATTATTGGAATTTTCAACTAGTCTTAAATTTTTTCATTTAGCAGTGTATACTAAAACTAAAGGGATCAGTATCAAGGCGGAAACAATCCTATATATTTTTATTTTTATTGTGACGCAACAAAATATTAGGGCTTTTTTTCAGCAATGTAACTGAACAATAACAGGACAGTGATAATCAGACAATAGTTACAGTCCAGATTAACTACTTATCCAGCTTGGCATTGTCACCAGGCGGTCGAAAATCTAAGATCAAAATAACATGTTGTTGTATTGTTTGGGGAGTGTTCAGATTTAAAAACTAAGATATACATATATCTTTTTTCTAGGTCTGTACACTTATTTTTACAATGATACACAATCCTTATTCATGATGCAAACTGCTCTTAATGGTGATGAGTTTTGTATCATTTCGATTAGCGAAAGATTTTTGCCAACTGATCTGAAACTGACCCCTGAAGTGTTGCCCTTGTAACTGGTTAAGCAGTGGTCTGCAAAATAGAGACTCCTCTTCATCTTGCTCCTCTACCTCCTCCTTCTGACCCTCTCTACACTGCTTGTGTCTGATGTTCTCGTCAAAAATACACTCATGTATATGGATCAGATATGACTGATCTACAACAGGTCTTCATCCGTCCTATTATTTGTTTTTATTTTGTCAGGCTGAACATTATAAGTCCTTCAGATTTTGTTCATTCCTCTAGTGTTGAAATTTTTCTGCTCACATCTGATCACTTTCTTTGTGTTTCACAGGTATGTATTTGGAAACTCTTTCTCTTTCTCTCCTAACTCAATTTTTTGTCTTCCCTGCTATTTTTGGACACCATGAAAATTGCCTTTCAACACTGACCTTCCTTCCACCACCCCTCCACACCCCCTCCAGAGCCCAAGTCTAGATGAGAACGGTACCTTGGACCTGAGTATGAGCAAGCGTTTGTGCAGCGGTGACGTGGGGGGAGGAGACTCTGTGCTCACTCCACTTGAGCCCATGTCACCTCAGAGGCAAGCAGCCCTGCTGGGCTCCCGCTGCTATGGCATAGGGGACACAGCAGACTGTTGGAACCTGCCAGTAGACTACACCAAGATCAAACACATAGATGAGGACAAAAAAGAGGTAAAGAGGACCAAAAGTAGGATGCCTTTGACCTTTGGCGATGCAGTCCTGCCAACTGGAAGACTGACCCTTTATATTTCCATCTTGACCACAAATAAGGTCTAGGCAACAAGTCCAGAACATTATATTATGGACACTTGAAGGGACAAGAGTTATATCTGCCCTGTAGTCACTGTATTCTCAACCTCATATCAACAAATTTGCCTACCTAAAATAATCTGGGTTTCATTTAGGTTAAAGGGTTTAGTTAAGCAAGACATTCAGTTTTTTGGAAAACATTTCACCTCTCATTCAAGAGGCTTCTTCAGCTCTAACCGACATTGGTGAGTAACAAGCTATATGCTGTGAGTGAGTAGAAAGAGATGTTTCAGGTCCCTCCTGTTGGGTGGAATTGGGGTTAGAACATTACTAATGATCGGTAATGCTGTCATTTCATACGGGGTACATAGCAGGTGTCCCTGAAAGACTAAGGTGGATTATCTATCAGTATCACAATACAGGAGGACCAACTCCTCAGATCAGGACTCAGACATCCGCTGACTGCAATGTATGGCTTGGTTGATTTTGAAAGGAAAAGTCCTACTGATCTCCTTGATTTTCAGTTTTTTTAGGTTAAAAATCTGAGTGAGAGTATGGGGCAACCTTATACGTTGGCATGTTTGGCTGTAACCATCCCTGTGTCCACTGCCTCTGTTGAACATTCATTCTTGAACCATCTAAATACTGTATGTATGGCAGAAATACAACTGGACAGACGTGGCTTTCAGCATTAGCCTCCATGCCCATCCAGAAAGACTTGATGATGGATCTAAAACGCAAAGATAAAATGTTAGACAGTCATTTGAAGTGTTGTCGAAGAAAGAAAGAAGGACTGATTTTATTATACAGTCTTTCTTTATTATCATACAGATCCACGTTGGTGAGTGAAAACATTATATTTGTATTTTTAATAGGTTTTACCATTCTTATTAGTTCTTAAATCATTTGTAACAGAGTTGAATGAAAGAAAATGTGGTGTGTATTTATTCATAAGTGGGGTAAACCCACCTTTGTCAAACCTCTTGCCGGACACTTTCAAACGTTGACTACCTGTGAGCAAATGTCCTGGTTCATAGGATTTTTTAAAATGTTGCTATGCCAGCATGGAACCCGGAACCTAGATGGGACAAAATAAATTGTCAACCACTTAGCCACCGGACAGTTAACTGTCAAAAATACTAAGAATAATTCATCATAGTTTTCTGGATTTTAAGTTTTGCTTGTTTAGCCTGTAATGTGATGATATATAGTGACATAATGTAAAGGTGTGGATTTTGAAGTCCTGGTGTCATACTGATGTTATTATGAGACATATTAATTTGACGTCACAAAACTATGACTACAGTGAAGTTCTTCGGTTGAAATGCACGGCTTGCCTCTGCCACCTATACTTGAAGGCTGCCAATCCTATTTTGATGACCAAAAAATGGTTTGAGAGAGGTGTTAAAGAAGCCATTTTTGTCAACCCAGAAAAACAATCCTTCAACAGGTGTGGTGATTTGAGACACATCCTTTCAACCACCTTAACCCTTTTGGGGACAATACCCCAAAGATTCCCTGCTCAACAGCCAGTTTTGCAAATACAATAGGTGTGTGACCAAAACAACTCTGACTGTAACGACTAGGGATGTCCGATATAACATTTACCGATACTGGTATTAACTGATATTGCCCAAACACTTTATTCCCGATACAGATATGAACCTATACCGATATAGACAGCTAATTTCCCCTGAATTAGTGTGATACCAGACTAAAGGTATTCTATAAATATTTGTACAACATAAACACACTACTTAAATATAAATTATGGTAAAATTACACATTTATTTTTTGCCATTTTGTCTGAAACAATCATATGATTGTGCAGCATTTAATGTACACAAGAAATGTCTAGTATTGGACAGAATAACTTATTGATATGTACTGATATTAAAAAATTATGCCGATCGGCCATTCCTGGTAACAACCCATCAATACCCACCCAACAACTGGTATCATAGATAACTGCACATCCACCCAACAGGAGGGACCTGAAACACCCCCTCCTCCTCACTCACAGGATATAGCTTCTGTTACTCCCCACTGACAGTTTAAACTTAAGAAGCCTCTTGGATGAAAGGTGAAACATTTTGAAAAAAACTGAATGTCAAGTTGTCTAACTAAACCCTTTAACCTTGACAATGACCTGAATGACTGAGAATCTTTATCGACTGGGTATAATTAGTTAGGGCACCAACAGTGCCCTCTAATGTTCCTTTGTAAAAAGAAACTGTTTCCAGGTCCTGTTGTTGAATTATCTGGTTTTATATTAACCAATATGGACCTGGTTAATATATTCATATACTAAATAGGTCAATCATACCAGACCAGGTCAGTTGGTCAGGTTCACTGACCTGCATAGTTAGACAGGTTCACTGACCAGGTCAGTTGGTCAGGTTCACTGACCAGTTCTGTTGGTCAGGTTCACTGACCAGGTCACCTGGTAAGAGTGTTGGGTTCATAGATTACGTTCAGTTGGTCAGGTGCACAGACGAGGGCAGTTGATGAGGTTCAGACACCAGGGCAGTTGTGCAGGATCAGGGTCCACGTAAATTTCCCCATGTGGACTTAGGCTAGGTTCACACTGCGCCCTGAAACGACCCATATCCAATTTGTTCAGAAATCAGATTTTTTTCGTAGGTCGTTCACATTTTCCACTTATCTGGACATGTATGCGATCTCCAATATGAACGGGAAATGACTCAGTCCCGCATGCGCAAATTGACAGGTATAAGCGCGTCTATGTAATACACAAACAAAGCTGGAGCAAGTTTGCAAAGTTGTAAAGCATGGAGATGAGATGGTACCTCGCGATGTGGTTTCTGTGGCGGCGGAACTCAGTCAACAACCTGGTATTGGAGGAGATTAAGCAGGAGAGTAAGGGCTTCTGGCGCTGTGTGGGGCAACAACAGCAATGTCCATTGAAAGGGTTATATGGACGCAGAGTCGCAGCCAGGAGTGGTGGGATGTTGATGTGCAGCGCTTCTTCAGCTCACGAGAAACACCTTCACCAACCTCTGTGAGCGACTGCGTTGGTGCCACTGTCTCGGGAGGACACGCAACTTCGGCAATAGTTGTAACAGCTGTGACTGTTACATTCATTTCAATATATGAAAAAATGTTGCCCAGCCATAATATGTAGTGCCTTAAATAAAGTATATTTAAGGATAGGATAGAGTCAGTGTTATTAGTATCCCCCGGCTTCACCCCCGGCTTCACTTCAGTGTTGATTCTACAGATATGACAGACATGGCTGTTTTTTCACATACAAACACACGTGTGTGTGTGTGTGTACGCAATGTAAATCGGAATTAAGACCACATCTCAAAGCGACCTGGGTCGCATGTGAAAAAATCGGATCTGTGTCGTTCATATTGTCAATAACAAATCGAATAGAGGTCGCATATTGACGAAAAAATCGGATTTGGGTCGTTTCAGGGTGCAGTGTGAACCTAGCCATTTTGTCAATAACAAATCGGATAGAGGTCGCATATTGGCGAAAAAATCGGATTTGGGTCGTTTCAGGGTGCAGTGTGAACCTAGCCTAAAGGATTTTCTTCTTCTTTACATGTATCAAAGTTGCAATGGTCAAAAAGATTATGAGACCTTTTTACGGTCACGTTCAGATGTATCAACAATGAAATGGTCTTAGAAACCTGCGCTGCCTCTGTCCAAAAGTTCAGCACACAGTGAACTGTCGAAGGACCTTTTACAACCCCACTTTCATGCCCAGGAGAAATGGTAGAGGAAATGAGTGGGACCAATGGCAACTCTGAAGCTGCCTTACGAACTTTTTTTTTCATCTTACAGCTGCGTGCCTTTGGCTATACTTAGTTATACTGGAATACAGCTAATAATGTAAATGAAGTCATAAGAGTAATGTTCACATAAGAGACACATTAAATAACAATGGCTGGACTGTCTGGTAACATGTGTGCTCGAGTGCAGCTGGCCGATCCTTCTGCAATTTCCCATACAAAGATATTGAACAGGCTAACATGGAGGTGCAGACTGCAGTGAGAACCACAGTCACAGGAGTTACTGAGTGAACACACAACAACCACCAAAAAGTGAATTTGTATTCCGTCGAACAACACCCATTCTATCTATGTCAAACACAGCTCAGTAAAACTGTGGCTCAGTAGTTCAATCCTGTGTTCAATTCTCTGTATCATCATGACATGACATAATGTAACATAAACCCAGGTGCGTATGCCTGCCTTAACCAATGAAGACTTCTCTCACACACACACTTCTCTTTCATACTAATTAGAGATGGTCGATATCGGTCCCCTGATACCATCTGCCTGATATCAGCAACCTTTCGAAGTGTATTAGTTTTTACACCAATATTCAAAATCCCATGCTGCAAAGCTGGTTTCTGCAAATACGCTGGATTTCCTCATGGGGTTACTGACGCTCTGACGGGTACGTGATAAATGATCAAATGATAAATGATCAAACCACACTTAAGGGCACAACAACAATGATCGATGATACAGTAAATGTCAGTGGCTCCAAGTATATGTGATTGAAAAAAAAAAATTAATTCGCAATGACTGCAAGGAGCTGGTCATGTGAGGATGGGGGAGTAAGAGTTTAACACTTTATCACAAGACGTTTTTATACAGCAAAGTAAAGAAAAATAACATAGAATGGACTTAGTGAAACAACAGTGGCGCAGCTGTCTCTCAAAGAGTCAATGTTAAATAAGGCAAAGAATATGTCTTGACTAATCATATTCGAAAGTAATAAGTATTTCTCTGACATTAGCCAGTGAACCGCTGTTCTGTGCCGTCTCATATGTCATCACGATAAGAGTCGTTTACATTGTAGCGATGCTGAAATGCTTGTTAACACATTAAGGAGGGATGTTTACTCTTATACAGGAGCTATTTCTATCTTTCCCTATTTATTTGCCTATTGTTGTAAGGGTCAAATGAGCCGGTTTATAATGTCAATCATTATTTCTGGAAAGTTTTTCTGTCCAACAATAGACATTTCTTTTTTACATTAAATGCTGCACAGGTGATGTGCAGAGTTGTAGCAATTACAGAAGGATAAAGTTAATGAGCCATACCATGAATATTTGGGAAAGAGTAGGTGAGGCTAGGTTGAGGAAAGAGGTAGAGATTTGTGAACAACAGCATGGTTTTATGCCGAGAAAGAGTACCACAGATGCAATATTTGCCTTGGAGATGTTGATGGAGAAGTACAGAGAGGGTCAGAAGGACCTTCATTGTGTTTTTGTAGATTTAGAAAAGGCCTATGACAGAGTTCCAAGGGAGGAACTGTGGTTTGTATGAGGAAGTCAGGAGTGGCAGAGAAGTATGTTAAAATGGTGCAGGATATGTATGAGAACAGCACAACGTTGGTGAGATGTGCTGTTGGAAGGACAGAAGACTTTAAGGTGGAGGTGGGACTTCATCAAGGATCTGCCCTGAGCCCCTTTTTGTTTGCTCTGGTGATGGACAGATTGACAGATGAGGTCAGACAGGAGTCTCCATGGACCATGATGTTTGCAGATGACATTGTGATCTGCAGTGAGAACAGGCAACAGCTTAAAGAGAACCTAGAGAGAACCCAGTGGAGGTTTGCACTGGAGAGAAGATTAAGATTAAAGATTAAATTCCTTTTTTTGTCATTGTGACGTTGTGATTCACACCACAACGCACAACGAAATTTGGCTAGTGAGCAGCTAATGAGCGCCCGGGGAGCAGTGCGTAGGGATGATACCATGCTCAGGGTATCTCAGCGGTAACTTGGTGGTAGGGGGATTCGAACCGGGGACCTTGCGGACCCAAGTCCGCTTCCTTAACCACTAGGCCACTGCCCTAGAAGAGGAATGAAGGTCAGTCGTAGCAAGACCAAGTACATGTGTGTGAATGGAAAGGGGAACAGTGGAGTGGTGAGATTACAAGGAGCAGAGATGGAGAAGGTGGAGGAGTTCAGATACTTAGGTTCAACTGTACAGAGCAGTGGAGACTGTGGATGAGAGGCGAAGAATAGAGTACAGGCAAGATGGAACAATGGAAGAAAGGTCTCAGAAGTGATTTGTGATAGAAGAGTGTCAGCTAAGGTGAAGGGAAAGGTTTAGAGGACAGATGTGAGACAAGCCATGATGTATGGATTAGAGACACTAGGAATAGGTAGAAGACAAGAGGCAGAGCTGAAGGTGGCATAGTTAAAGATGCTGAGATTCTCTTTGGGGGTGACAAGGATGGACAGGATCAGGAACAAGGTGATCAGGGGGACAACACAGACAGGAAGGTTTGGAGTAAAAAGGTAGAGGAGCCAGATTAAGATGGTTTGGACATGTTCAGAGAAGGGACAGTTGTTATATTGGGAGAATAATGCTAGACATGGAGCCACCAGGTAAGAGACGAAGAGAAAGGCCAAAGAGGAGATTTATGGATGTGATGAGGGAGGGCATGGAGGAGGTTGGAGTTGGAGTTGAGGATGCGGAGGACAGGGTGAGATGGAAATTGTTGACTCGCTGTGGCAACACCTGAAAAATGGGATAAGCCGAAAGAAGAAGAAGAAGATTAAATGCTGCACAATGAATCACAGGACTGTTTCAGACAAAATAGTAAAAAATATATGTGTCATTTTTCTATAACTTATATTGAAGTAATGTGTTTATGTTGCACACAGTTATTTGTAATATGCCTTTAGAAATCAACTGCATGCTGTATATCAGTATCGGTTCGGGGCAGTTGGTGGCCTAATGGTTAAGGAAGCGGACCTGGGTCCGCAAGGCACCCGGTTCGAATCCCCCTACCGCCATGTTACCACTGACGTCCACTGAGCATGGCACCGTCCCCACTCACAGCTCCCGGGCGCTCAGAAGCTGCCCACTGTTCACTTTGGGGATGGTTTAAATACAGAGGTCACATTTCGTTGTGTGAATCACAATGACAAGGAGTTTGCTTTCCTTTCCTTAATCAGTATTGGAAATGAAGTGCAATTACGGCAATGTCGGTTATGGGCAAATGATAATCGGACATCCCCAATATGAATGCCTTTATATATTTACACCCATAAACATGTGACAAAATAACACTCCTCCTTTCTGCCCTTCACCACCTAACTAGGATCTATAGTTTTGCTGCAGTGTCAATATTTTTGACCCCGTCATGATGACATTGTCTGCAGATTCTGGGATTCTTTTAAACATATTTGTATATATAGGCCTAGTTACTCCACACATGCACTTAATTCCAGGTTGATTGAATGAAACCCATGGATTCTTTATTTTGGTTACAGATTGTCTGGAGATCATACTGTTAAGGGTTTTTATAAAATCATGAATAATTTTTTGACGTACAATTTTGTCAAATTATATTAAGGTGAGTTCTGTCATATGAAGGATGTTTGGATTTGGTCACAGTTCATCTAGAGCAGGGGTCGGCAACCCAAAATGTTCAAAAAGCCATATTGGCCCAAAAAAACAGAAACCATACCTGTCTGGAGCTGCAAAAAAATTAAAAGCCTCATATAAAATTAATAAGGAGGAAAAACATGCACGTTCATAATTAATTTTTCAATATATATTGTGTTTGGCCTGTGACTTCATGCCCGTTTTCAATTCTGTCCTGCTGGGAAATTGAGTTTGACACCCCAGACCTAGATAGATTTAGCTTTGTTCGATCCCGAGGACTAAGGGAGATAAGAATATATAAAGACAAAGAAAAAACATGTGCAAGCTCCCCGCTGCTAATAGATTGCACGCTGCTCCTCAGACTCTCTGTTCCCTAATCCAAGGACAAAATTTCACCGACTAAACCAGTGAGTGTCCAGACCTCCCCCTCTGATTGTTTTCTACTCTACCATAATATAAAGAAAACCCCTGTTTTTTTTTTTTTTTTGGCCTAATGAATCTGCAGGTTAATTGATGTTGGTGTTTCCCTTACCGGTCTGTCTGTATCATGCACCCTGCATGCTGCCTTCCTATTTTTACATTTCACCCTTCTCCAAAATGAATTATGCAAAGTAACACAGAGAGAGGGGAGAGAAAGGAGGCGTTTTGGGAGGGAGGCAGGGGAGCGAGAACAGCTCATCTCATCAAAGAACCGCTGGAAATCAATGGAGCTCTGCTGGGTGCCTGGTGTGTGCAGGCACGCGTCTTAACTGCATATTTTTGATGGCATGTATGCGTGTTTGAATATTCATATCAGTGAGTGTGTTCGTGTCTTTACGTTGGCACTGGCCCTCAGCCCTCTTCCTGCATGTGTCCTACGCGTTGCTGTCAGCCTCTCAGCCAAACGTTGCTTTTAATTGGCAGAGCCGGCTGGCTGACCCGGCATCAAACACTCCGAAACAGACAGCTGGAGCGCGGGATAATTTGGGCTTAACACGGGCTCTTCCTCCACGGACATGGCTGTACAAACACACGTAGAGCAGAGAAGAAATGAGGGGGAGGATTCGCATTGACTATCTCTGTGCCCCTGCAGACAAAGCACGGTTCAACAATAACGAGGACAGGGGCGGTCTACTACTGCCACACAGTGGCATCTAGTGGCTCTGTGACGAATGGCAATCGGCCAGTGAAATTTGTGAATGGTCTGAATTAACACTAGGGATGCCCACGCTTTTTTGTCACGTGAGCTACTTTCCAAATGACCAGGTTCAAGTGATCTTCCTAGATTTAAAACTCTTATTATATTTACCTATTTAAATTGGTTGTCTTATTCTCTACATTAACATATAGCATATGTTATACTGTTTGACTCAATACCTATATTACTCTTCTAGCCCATTAGATAGATAGTCCCTTGAATGGACATACAGTATGCACATAGTTCACATAGTTCAACAATACATGGAACATTAACGCCCCCTAGAGCCTGTCTAATCCGTTCCACATCAGCTCTCTGCATCGTGATTGTGTAAAAAAACTCAAAACTAGGGATGTCTGTTTGTACCAGACAGCCGGATATTATCAGCCCAATATAAGCATAATTGTATAATATTAAGTTCCTGGTTCTCCTGTGATAATGAAAATCCAAATCCTGAGCCTTGGTTAATAAGCTGCAACCATGCCAAAGGGCTGTTATCCTCAATTTTGGGGGCAACCACAGTGGTGGGCCGTGTATTTCAACCGCAGGCCTTCAGTAACGTCATTGTTTTGGACATCAAAGTAATACGCCTCATAATAACATAAGGCACTATAAATAAATATAGTTGAAGTTGAAGTTGAAGTATGACACCAGGACTTGAGAATTCACGCATGTACATTATATCACCCTTAATATAGGCTAATCAACCAACATTAAAATCAGTTATTCTTATTATTTGACTGTCCCGGTACCCAAGTAGTTGATGATTTGTTTCGTCTCCACTAGGTGCAATTCCTTCAAAATCAGCCGTGCCATACATGAAAATCAATGCTGTATCTAGAAAAGAATATTGACCAGAATACCTTGGTGGAGTTTTTTGTAGTGTGCGCGCAGATCTTCTGGCGTTGTACTAAGTCATTGACCAAAAAACAAAAATCATTGCATTAACTTGTGCATTAAATTCATCTACAAAAAGCACAGTTCATCATATTCTTCGAGTGTTCTAATATATGATCAAATAACTCCTTTAGCGCAATTTGCTTCTCAATGACTGCGTTCACCAGTCGAGACGCATATTGTCATAGTGTTGGCGCAACGTGAGGGAGACGTGAGGATATATATATATATATATATATATGTACATATACACTGCCTGGCCAAAAAAATACACTCTAATATTTCATTGGGCCGCCTTTAGCTTTGATTACAGCACAAATTCTCTGTGGTATTGCTTCGATAAGCTTCTTCAATGTCACAGGATTTATTTCCATCCAGTGTTGGTGTGTGCATTAATTTTTCACCAAGATCTTGCATTGATGATGGTAAAGTCTCCAGTAGACTCCAGCACATCCCAAAGATTCTCAATGGGGTTTAGTGGTGGCCAATCCATGTATGAAAATGATGTCTCACGCTCCCTGAACCAGTCTTTCACAATTTGACCCCGATGAATCCTGGCACTGCCATCTTGGATCTTCGATTCGATCTCACCACACGTTTAAATGATCGCTGATAAGGAACATTCAAGATTTTTTTCCAGCCACATTTCTTCCTCGAAGACGATGGGTCCCCAGTATCCTTGCAGTTTTTAATAATGCGTTGGACAATGCGCTCACCCAATTTTAGTAGTTTCTGCAATCTCCTTAGATGATTTCTCTGCTTAATGCATGCCATTATTTGACACCTTCTCAAACAGACTAACATCTTTTCCACGACCACAGGATGTGTCTTTCAATATGGTTGTTTAGGAAATGAGAGGCAACTCATTGCACCATTTGGGGTTAAATAACTTGTTGCCAGCTGAAAGATAATCGCCCATGCAGTAATTATCCAATGGGAGGCTCGTACCTACAGTATTTGCTTAGTTAAATCCAGGCGACATTTTTTTTGGCCAGGCAGTGTATATACTGTATGTGTGTGTGTGTATCGCCTTTTCTGTTGTGGGGTCACACTAAAATGTTGCATATAATATAGTAATTATGATTGATATATAATACATTTTAATATGAATAAATACAAATTTATGCATTTTCTCCAATAACAATACTTTATTATTGTCATGGGAGGGTGGGCGGTAGTGAGCCCTCACCTGCGGCTGGAAGAATAGATGAGTGGCGAGGCTGCACGGGGCGCAGGTTAGCGGAATATTAATAATCAGGCCTACCTATTGTAGTAGGTGCTGCGACCACAAGAGGTAGAGTGGGCCTGATGATCAAGAACTTATACACACATCAAAAGAAAGCAGCCTACCAACACCTGCTGAAAAGGTGACAAATAAACTGTGATCAGTGTGGTTTGTTCAGAAACCCTTGGTTACAGAGCCCATCATCAACATGGACAAATCTATTGATATTCTAAAACTTTTTAACATTTTACATTTAGAAAGACTACAATTTTGACATTTCATTGTTGCCTATAAGATATGACAGTAGTTTATGGTCAGGCCTCCCCAGTCTGATGGCCCATACACTCACTCCATGCAGTCAGTGAACATTACACCGCGTTACAAATTATTATGCAAAGCATATTTTCTCAGATTCTCCAAAATTATCCATATGAATGTCAGTCCTCATGATTTTCCAGTCACCAACAATTAGAGTACAATTCAAATATATTTGAATGAACCTCCCAATGATAAAAGTACATTTAAAAAATATATATTATTGTCATAGAGATTATAAACATTAGCAGGTCGTGCCTGACTGAAATGTAACTGAAATCAAGCACTATTTAAATCAAAGCATTATCACAAATGAATCCACACCTGAACATACAACCTCTTGTTGAAAAGGACCTTTTCAAATCTTCCATCCATCAAATTTGTCAGTTTTTGGACAGTATCTGCTAGAACAACCTTGCACAAGGACAGAATAGCCTCCTAAAAGTTTGTCTCCTTTGATGCCCATTGCAGCCAGAGATGCAGATGTGTTCCTTGCAGCATGACATGGTGCATTGTCATGCATGAAAATTATCTTGTTCCAAAACGCTCCATTCTTCCTTTTGAACCCCGGCAGGAAGTGTTCTTTGAAGAACTCCACATACGTTGTGGATGTCATCTTCACACCGTCAGAGATCCTGAAAGGGCCAACAATCCCCCCCCCCATCACTCCACGACCTCCTTGTTGGCGCCATAGCCTTGTTGCATGGGGAAGCCATCAACCAACCATCCACTACTCCATCCATCTGGGCCATCGAGGGTTGCACGACATTCAACAGTGAACAGAACAGTTTTGAAGTTAGTGTGAATGGATAGTGAGGTCGAAACGATGGCTTACGCACCGCTGCAAACACCTGTAGGACCTGTATCTTGTTGTCAAAAACTTGTCTGCTGCTGTGATGGGACATTTTTACAGCTGCTGTTTTGATCAGACATATTTGTCTGTTAAAAAGAGTCCTTTTCTTTTATCAACACACGTGTGTGCTCTGAATCAGCTCCATACTTCTCGATAGTGCGGTGATCGCAATGAAGTTTCTTGGCAATTTTGATTGTCGTCATTACTTGACACAAACATTCAACTATTTGTTGCTTTTCAGCTGCCGGAAGGTCCTTCTTCTTGCCTATCTTAGTTGAAAATGGTAGACTGCTTAATAATGTGGAACAACCTTCTTTAGAAGCCCCCCCTTTAATTGGACTCACCTGTCAAACTAATTAGCACAGGTGTCTTCAATTGGTTTCAGTGATATACAGAGCCATGATACACATTACCATTCATGAGTTTAAACTGACAACCTTTAAAAAATCTTACCTTACCACTGTTGAACACTTTTTGCATAATAATTTGGAACATAGTGTGTAGAAAGTGAACCTCATCAGGTCATTGTTGACTACCGCTTTTTAGGAGACCAGGTTAGGCAGCACAAGACTTCTTAAAGAACAATATGAAAGTCAATGTTACCCAGTTCCAAAACAAACAAAAAATATATATGGTTTTGGTTTAATTTCTTTTAGAAGCAAAATGCCAAAGATTTGGGTTTTCATTCCTCAAACCAGTTCGAGGCCATGATTTTAACTTATTCAATATTCAGCTTAGCCTACCGCCAACATCTACAGTGTGACAACTGATGGGGCAGATGGGGCACTGCTGGTGCTTCTGATGCTGCAGACTGACTCAGACATATCCTCCTCTGAAAGGAGAAACACTAAGAGGTTTCCTCTTGTGGCGAGAAGAATTTTGCAATAGTTGCTTATTGGGAACTTGGAAAACTAGTATTCCAGACAGCTCATACCTAAGGTTTCTTCGTTGTCTCTGTCTGTCTCCTGTTAGCCGGACGATCTGGATCCATTCCATGACCTCTTGGATGATTGCTCCTACTCCACCAATGTCAACATGCCTAGTCCCAAGACCAAGTACATGCATTGTAAGGAGAGTAAGAAGGACCTGATAACGTAAGAGTCAGCCTGTCATATATTACATTCTCACCCTCACAATTCTTCCCCTTAGGAACCTTCTAACCCTGTTGTTGTGCCTTACTCTGTCATCTTCTGTACTTATCCTTTTACTGCTCTTTTTTGTCTTGCTTATTGTAGAGGAAAGTCAAAAGGGACTAGTTGTTCACACACACACACACACACAAACACACACACACACATATATATATACTGTGTATATATATATATATATATATATATATGCACCGTACAGCACCATCCTGCAGTTGGTGTGCCTTATGAGGTGAACTCTGGAGTTTCAGTCCAAAGACAGGGACATTGCACTGTTGAATCTTAAAGAGGTTCTAAGCGTTGCATCAAAATGAAAAAAGATCAAATGGGAATGAGACAGGAAATATATAAGCAAGCATTATATTGCAAATAACCTTTAAACTGAAATAAGCAGTTCATCAGCTGTTTTAGACCATAGCCTTTTAAAACCCCAAATCTAGGCAATAATGTCAATTTTATCCACACTGTCATGACTTCCTGATAGCAAAGGCAAAAAAGCTTTCTTTCTTTTAACATGTTGAGCTGCATAGGCATAAACTGCTTCAAACCTCATTGCTGCTGAGATTGGAAGCAGTAAAGCAATTAGTTTAAACTTCATAAAGATCCTAAGGGTTATGTCAAAAAAGAGTCAAGTGGTAGACCCAAAAAAATTACACCGGCCCTGAGCTGCTAGATCCAACTGGCTGTCCGTTAAGACACAAAACGATCCAAGGTCAAAATTAAGCTTGTTAGTGGTACCAACTGCAGTCCCATAATCTTTAGCCGGTCTCTGTTAGAGAAAGATTTTATGTACAAAAAAATGTTGTGCTCCACCAATAGTTGGTAAACCCCAAAGTTGAACATTGATACAACAGAACACCAATCAGTACTGGGGCATTTTCCCGTTCTTCTCGCGTTGGGGGTTGGGACTAATAAACGAGGCCCAATCCCCAGACAACCACTCTAGCTATGGGGAAATGGAATGTCACCTCACTCGGGGGAAAGGAGCCTGAGCTAGTGCGGGAGGCTGAGCGATACTGACTAGATAGAGTCGGCTCACCTCCACACATAGGTTGGGTTCTGGGACCCAACTCCTTGAGAGAGGCTGGACTCTCTTCTACTCTGGAGTTGCAAACGGTGAAAGGTGACGAGCTGGAGTAGGCTTGCTTATAGCCTTGCAGCTCGCTAGCCGTGTGTTGGAGTTTTCCCACTGAGCGAGAGGGTCGCTTTCCTGCACCTTCGGGTCAGGGAAAGGACTCTCACTGTGGTTGCAGCCTATGCGCCAAACGGCAGTGTGAAATACCTGACTGGGAGGAGTACTGGAAATGGCTTCTCCCGGGGATTCCATCGTCCTGTTGGAGGACTTCAATGGCCACATGGACAATGATGGTGACACCTGGAGGGGCGTGATTGGGAAGAACGGCCTCCCTTATCTGAACCCAAGTGCTGCTTTGCAACATCGCGTGGCATTCGGTGTTGGTACCTCTGGAGTGGAAAACTGGGGTGGTGGCCCCTATTTGTTAAAAAATGGCACCGGAGGGTGTGCTCCAATTACTGGGAGATCACACTCCTCAGCCTTCCGGAGAAAGTCTACTCCAGGGTATTGGAATGGAGAATTCGGCCATTAGTCAAACCTCAGATTCAAGAGGAACAATGCGGTTTTTGTCCTGGCTGTGGAACACTGGACCAGCTCTACACCCTCCAGAGAGTTCTTGAGGAATCATGGGAGTTTGCCCAACCAGTCCACATGTGTTTTGTGGACCTGGAGAAGGCTTTCGACCGGGTCCTTCAAGGACACCTGTGGGGGTACTCAGGAAATATGGTGTTGGAAGCTCTTTGCTAAGTCCAGTTCCTGTATGAACGAAGCAGGAGCTTGGTTCGCATTGCCGGTAATAAGTCGGATCTGTTCCCAGTGCATGTTGGGTTGCTATGGCAAGGCTGTTCTTTGTCACAGGTTCTGTTCATCACTGTTATGGACAGAATTTCTAGGGGCAGTCAGGTGCCCGGCAGGGTCCAGTTTGGGGGACACCAGATTTCATCTCTGCTGTTTGCAGATGATGTTGTTCTGTTGGCTTCATCGAACCAGGACCTACAGCAAGCACTGGGGCGGTTTGCAGCCGAGTGTGAAGCGGCTGGCATAAAAATGAGCACCTCTAAATGTGAGGCCATGGTTTATGACCGAAAAAGGTGTTAAGTACCCTCCAGGTCAGAGGAGAGATCCTGACTCTAGTGGAGGAGTTTAAGTATCTTGGGGTTGTGTTCATGAGTGAGGGAAGGATGGAACGGGAGATTGACGGGCGGATCAGTACAGTGACCGCAGTAATGCGCTCGCTGTATCGATCCGTCGTGGTGAAGAAAGAGCTAAGCCAAAAGGCGAAGCTCTCAATTTACCGGTCAATCTACGTTCCTACTCTCACCTACGGTCATGAACTTTGGGTGGAAATGAACTTTCTCCGCAGGGTGCTCCCATAGAGATAAGGTTAGGAGCTCTGTCACCCGGGAGGACCTCGGAGTAGAGCCGTTGCTCCTCCACATCGAGAGGAGTCAGTTGAGGTGCCTTGGGCATTTACATCAGATGACCCCTAGAGGCCTCCCACGGGAGGTGTTTAGGCCATGGAGCGACTACGTTGCCCGGCTGGCCTGGGAACGCCTTGGGATCCTCCCAGATGAGTTGGAGGAAGTGTCTGGGGAGAGGGAAGTCTGGGTATCCTTCCTCCGAATGTTGTTCTCGCGACCCGGCTCCAGATAAGCAGATGAAGATGGATGGAAAACAGCAGAGTCACAGAGTAAAGATGTTGATGAAGGTTTGCAGTCATCAAGGCCAAAGTTAAAGAGTTAAGTTAGGCATTTCACCTCTAACTAACAGTGGGGAGCAACAGAAACTTTATCCTGTGAGTAAGGAGAAAGGGGTGTTTCAGGTCCCTGCAATCTGGTAGACCCAGGGATACCTGTGTAGTGTGATACCAGTCGTTGGGTGGGTACTGATGGGTCATTACTGTCATTGTTGCAGTGGTTTTGGTCACACGCCTCTTTGATGTGTGAAACCTTTTGTTGAGGGTGGAATCTTTTGGTTATTGTTCACCAAAGGGCTTTGTAGGTTGGTGAATAGTTTTCTGAGACCGCAAACTCTGTTGACAGATAGATTTTCCAGGTTGACAAAAATGGCTTCTTTTACACCTCTCTCAGCCCATCCGTCTTCACTGGCAAAGATTTGAACATCTTGGTCCTCAAAAGAGTGATTGCCAATTGAAAGATTCAGGTGAATCACAGCACCAGTTGGAGAAACCAGCTCAGGTCTCATACTTACCTGTCAGGTCAGATATCATGATACCATGTGGTTCACCAAGTGCGAGGCTTAGCCATTGCACTCTGGCTATGCTGGGGGGGTCTCAACTTTGTGAGAGTCAATCACATATAGGATCCAATGGGAGTAAAAGGGTTGGGCCTTAATCATTTTATGGTTATTATCTATGCATTATACTATGGTTGCCATTGTGTGATGCCATTGTGTGTTACGGTCTAGCATCTATGGCAGAGGCAACTACAACTTTATTTTTTTGTAATGGCAAATCATAATAACTCTGATCTAAAGGACAAACAAGTAATAGTAGTAACACAAACAAGTATGTATTACTACTCTGGTTGCTTAATTTGACTCTTTAACCTTAACTACAGAGTTAAGGCTGCTGGTCAAATTCAATAGCAGGGTCAGCATCATTACTTTGGTGGTCACAGCCCAGAAGTTTTTCAATGGGTTGAATTTTAGTATGAAAACTCAGAGGCTTCATATTTTCACATAGTATCATTGTACTGTTATTGTTTTCTTTTCTATCCCACAGCTAAAAAGTGTAACCCATTACATCTATGTTATTTGATTTTCCCCAAGTGAAAATAAATAAAAAACAGAGTTGTACCAAATTTACGGTGAAAACCACCTCATTTTGCTGTTTTTTATTAGGTTCAGTTTGCAGCCATAGCCTTTAATGTGACAACACTTATAGTTTTGATTTTTTTTCTTCAGTATTTTGGTGTTGAGCCTTGGTTTTATCGGTTATAAGCCAATATTTTTTTAGTGCATCACTACTAAGAACCAGTTAATTCATTTCAGCCCTGAAATATATTCCTAAATTAAACAAAATATCCCCTCCCATTGAAAATGAAAAAAATCTAGATATGAACAAATATATTGACATTATAAACTAATAATCACTGAGGTAATATTTTATATAACTTACAGATAATAATAAAATTAGCCATAGAAAAATGGATCTTTGTTGAATACTTAAAATTAGATAAGATTTAGCCTGTTTAATCTTCTGGGAATTTCCTTTGTGAAATTAAAAAGCACTCATAACTAGATCTTTCCTCCAACTGCTTACTCATAACTTGGAAACTCAAATTTTGGGGTGCTGGTATTATAAAGGACTCCACTGTTCTTTAAAATGTGATGCCTGCATGTGTTCATTTGTGTGAATGTGAATGGGGCTGGACAATGTCTTTGTGTTAAAGTGCTTGGAGTGCATTGTTGTTTCAGTGAAACTAATGCTTGCCTGGTTTACTCTTCAGTCTTTCAGGTTGCCCTTTAGCTGATAAAAGCATTCGAAGCATCCTGGCCAACAACGCACAAGAGCTCAAGTAAGATGTAAAACCACTCATTGATAAATCTATAGCTTGTGCATAAACTAGCAGTGAGGACCATCGATTCACCAATTTAACTGAATGATCATCAGCATCAGGCTGACCACGTTCAGCCTGATGCTAAACAAATGAGAGAGAAAAAAAATCAAATGGCTCCTCTCTTGAGCTTTAGCTACAACATTATTTTTATACACGACTCAAGACCAGGCCTGGGCAATTATTTTGTCTTTTGTCCACAGGTGGTCTAAAATTTGAGTCACGGGCCAGGTCAGGATTAGAAAGATTGAGTATTTTTGTGAACTAAGATAATTGATGAGTTAAGTATTGAATAAAAGCAATGCTTGTAGCCTCTTTGACACTATCTATTGGGGAAATGCTGGCTTTACAGGGAAAAGGTAGAAGATTGTTGATGATATAAATTTGAAGTATATTTTGGACAAGTTTGGCAGGCTGCATCTGGCCCTGGGCCTTAGTTTGCCCAGGTCTGCTCAAGACTGTTGAAAATTGGATGCCTTTGGATGCTTTTAAGCTACTTGAATGCCATCTACTGTATTCTGGACGTTTGATTTTAAACACAAAAATTTGATTTTTAAATTAAATATTAACAGGTAAATTTTGCGGAGATATCTTTAAAATAGTGAAACAACATAACAGAAAGGTGTAACACCTTTATCATTCACATTATGTTGATGCAGATTCTCAGTCATCCAGGTCATGGTCAAGATTAAAGAGTTTAGTTAGCCAACTGGACAGTCACATTCCCTGTGAAAATCAGATGTGTGAAATCCTGCACATTTGCCCACAATCTACCTCTCCATTATACTACACTGCAACTGCAAGAATATAAAAATAGATAAGTCAACAACAGGGAGCAGCATGGCAGAATTGACAGATAAGACTGCCCACATCTGTCAAGACTGTCACATCCTTGTCCAGAACAGCATGGGGCCGTTGGTGGCCTAATGGTTAAGGAAGCAAACTAGGGTCCACATGGTCTCAGGTTCAAATCCCCCTCCCACCAAGTCATATGCTCTCATTGAGCATGCCCCCAATTTGTGCCCAACTTGTCAGGTGGCCAGTTCTGACAGCTCTGAGGGTTGGACAACAGCCAATTATTTTTCCTTCCTGCTGATATGTTTGTTTAAAGATACTAAAACACTCCCTTACTGACAGCCATGCTCAGCTGAAGCCATCAAATGTCACTAAAGCAACCAAACTGCAACATTTGCTGCATGTAAAAACCACTGGGGATTTACACCACACTGGGCTGACTAGATAGAATTAAAATAGCTTGGTAAACTGCTAGGTAAATCATTAGGTAGACAGCTTAGTAAACTGTTAGACAGATAAACCGTTAGCTTGGTCAACAATTAGCTAGGCAAACAGTTAGCTTGGTAATAGTTAGTTAGGTTAGTACTGTTAGGTCAACTGTAAATTAGCTTAGTAAATGGTTGGTTTGATAAACAGTTTGCTAGGTAAACAGTAAGCTTGATAAATGGTTAGCTAGGTAATTCGTAGCCATGTTGACAATTTGATAGGAAAATCCTTAGGTAAACCGTTAATGAACGTAACTCCTAACTGTTTGACTGCTACTGCAGACCCTGAGCCCTTTCTGTGTCTTCTGCCCCAGGTGCCCGACACCAGGGTGCGATGGTTCGGGTCATATCACTGGCAACTACGCTTCACACAGAAGGTACATGCATGAACACACTATTTTACTTGCCCCTACCTGCACAAGCCCTTCCTCCAATCTCTTGTCTGGCATCTCTCTATTTTAACTCAACCCTTGATTTTAAGTATCTCATGCCTCAAGGCTGTAACACTAATTTCCCTGCAGTCTCTCAGGGTGTCCGCGGGCCAGGAAAAGTGGAATAAAGATCATCCACAGCAAAGAGAACAAGGAGGACCAGGAACCTATCAAGTAAAGTACCCACTCTGACCCACTACCCACTCGTACCAGTCACTGTCACCTACAAAACCCTGATCCTGCTGCCATAACCTTCCTCCTCAAGAACCTTGATCCTCTGCCCCCAGATTGCCACAGAAGAGTCCCATCTCCGTTAGTGCTTTAAGAATGATGCAACAAAGCCAAAATGGTTGTTATTGAGATGTGAAAACACTGCATAGATCGTTGACATGCTATAGTAGAAATAAATCAGTGTTAGCTCGGACAGGACAAACAAGTTCAGTCCTGTTTCAGAGGTTGTGGGGAGGGGGATTTAGAACTGCAGCCTGCAGAAAAAATTAAGGGAACGGTCTGAAATGGTCCAATGAAGGCACACAACATTGGGATGTGGGAGATGCCTGCAGCTGGCGATGAAGACCCCATCTGGTCCATCTCCAATTGTCTGACAACAGGGAGAGTTTGATATCAGTTCGTAAGCAGAAACTTCACCTGCAGATAAACTGATTAACTCTCAGAAACAATATGTTGTTTCTGGCAATATGTTACTAATCAGAATAAAGGTTTACTTATACGATCTGTTGAGATATATTCCTATACTATGTTCACAATTAAATATTGTTTTTTTTCCTCAACAACTAATGGTTCAAGTAATTGTTACATAAGACTGTGTATTGGCAAGAATCGTGCAATACAATACTTATTTTGATATAGGGCATCAATACAATATATTCATATATACTGCAATACCATAGGCACAATAATGTTCCATCTGATCATCAGGTTACTGACAATGGAACAGAGAAATCTATATTTGGATTGACTAGAGAAGAAGAAAAAGACAATAAGCTAGCTTTAGGACAAAAAACCCAGTGCACTCATGATGACAAGCTAGTCTCTACTGCATTACTTTGAACAATCTAGGTTCACAGTATGTTTTGGACATCCCTGCTGGTGGATCAGTGCTTCTATAGTCATATATCTTAGACTTGAGGCCAAATCTAAGACATATATATGTAAGACCTTAATACAGCTCATTTTCAGCGTCCATTTGACTAACCAGTTGATTCATTTCAGCCCTGAAATATATTCCTAAATTAAGTATATCCCATTGAAAATGAGATATAAATAAATATGACCTTTGGGCTCATTCACTTCCTGTTTGGATCTGATTCGCATTAGTGGTGATACTGTTACCAGTCCTGCAGTCAGATAAGACGTTGGGGCAGCCCTAAATCAAGATCATTATATCCTTGTAGATCTGGACAATGAGAGCAGAAGGGAGATTTAGAATGGAACAAATATGTTTTTTTCTCTGACCGTCCACCAGGTGTCCCGTCCCAGGTTGTGACGGTCAGGGACATGTTACTGGGAAGTATGCATCACATAGAAGTGCATCTGGATGTCCAATAGCAGCCAAGAGACAGAAGGATGGATATCTCAATGGCATTCAGTTCACATGGAAATCCGGGAAAACAGAGGGAATGTCCTGCCCCACACCAGGCTGCGATGGCTCTGGTCATGTCAGTGGAAGTTTCCTGACACATCGAAGGTAAGTCCTCGCAACATGACTGATGTCAAACAGTCTGCACGTGTGGAATGACCAGAGGTCTAAACACGCAGCAGCTAAAAGTAAGACTGAAAATGAACACTCAAAAAGGCTAAAAACTAAGAAGTCATAAACCAATAATAATAAATGAGGTCATCTGATCAACAGTAGTCAGGTCTGTTCTCTGCATGTGGAACTGTTCAGGGTCATGACCCTCAGCAGCCCACTTAAAACTTCCTCAGAGAAAGCAGCAGGAACTACTTGGTAAAGTAGATGATAAATGAGGAAAGAATGCCCCCAACTTGTTTAGTTGAGACCTTTGACCGAGGACTAAGAGTTTCAGTAAAAATGTTCCTTCTCTAACTGAATCAGTTTTTCTTTTGTTTTTCAGTCTGTCTGGTTGTCCTCGCGCCACCTCCACCATGAGGAAAGCCAGGCTTTCTGGAGTGGAAATGCTGACCATAAAGCAGCAACACAGCAGCAATGGTAACTTCATCAACCCAGAGTTGACTGAGCAGAGGTCAAATGTCACAGACCTGTATGTTGGTAAATGTGTCACGAGTTGATGATTGAACTGGGGATGAAGTAGTGTTCAGTAGGTGAGAACAGAAGGCGTGGCTAGACATTAAATAACAGTTGTGATCTCCAGATGTTTACTTCACACTTCACTATTTGATTTCAGGAGTTACCTGTTCATCACACAGGGGTTTGATTGTGAGACTTAAGCGTGGATTGATGACAATATGGGATGGGCTATATTATCAGCTTGATATTATATTGCATCTTGGATTTGTTATTGATTTTTTCCAATGATTGCAGGAAAAAAAACCTTGCAATACAGTGTCTGGGTCTGCCTGATGTGAGCCTTTAACCTTAAAGATAGTTTTGGCAAAAAAAATGGGCACACGTTAAAGTGAAGGTCACTAGGTGGCAACAATGGCTGATCTCACTTATCTCATAATCATGTGTAGTCACTCTTTATTTTGTCTTCTTCGTCAGGACTGGAGCACGAAGAGGAGATCAAAGAGCTGGATGATGAAATCAAAGAATTAAGTGAATCTAATTCACAGGTGGAACCAGACATGATTAAATTGAGAACACAGGTAAGTGACTACTCTCCCTGTGTTTGTGTGTCAGCAGTCCTCCACTTGTAACAGTTTGACTGTCCTCGTCTTTCTCCACCTTTTGCACCTCCTGTTTCTCCTCCTCCACATTATACTCCTCCCCCCTATCCTTGTCCTCTTCTCAGATTACAACTATGGAGTCCAACCTGAAGTCCATGGAGGAGGAAAAAAAGGTGATTGAACAGCAAAATTAATCTCTTCTGCATGAGCTGGCCGACGTCAGCCAGTCACTGGTTAACACTGTAGCTAAGTTAAGCTCCCTCAGGTGGCAGAATACAGCCAAATGCAGATAGATGATCAGGGGACTGACATGTACCCTCTAGGGTTTGTCAAAGATCACAGAAAAAATTACCAAAGACTTGAGTAATAGTTATGGGGCATGCATGAGTCAGATACAGTGGGATTTTTTGTGAGTTGTAGGGAACAAAGTAACAAGTTCTGTGGGACACAGGCGATATGGGTAGCGAAAGATTGTTGGTCATCAATCCTGACACTCAACTCAACTATATTAATTTAGACTGCCAAATCATAGCAACAGCTATCTCAGGGCACTTTACACAGTGACATACACATACAAAAAAACAATATACAAAACAATGACCCCCTGCCTTTATAGACCCTCGCAGCGGCTGAGGAACAACTCCCAAAAACCCAGGCAGGAAAAAAGGAAGAAACCTCAGGGCGATCGACAGTGGAGGGGATCCTCACCCAGAACGGACAGGCGGGCAGGCAAAACAGTAGCAGCGTAACAGCAGCTAATTATTATACATTATAAATAAACTAAGCGGTCCAGTTATTAAGAAGTCAATTTTTAGTCCATCTGCTCCAGGTCTGATCCAAAGAACTCTTGATTGTAGATTGGTGGTGAGGTGGTAAGAGTCCAGTGGCTACCCATGGCAATCAGGTTGTAGGGAAAGAATAAAGACTCCGGGACGTGAGGTCCCCGACAAGGGGTGTTAATGGGGAGCAAATAAGGAAAGGGAAGGAGAAAGAGATAGAGGACAGTAATAGGGGGCCCAGTATGCCCTGGGACCCCCGGCATTCTTAACTTGCAGCAGCATAACTAGAAACCAAGGTCCAGCCGAAGGCCTCACATGAGGACTACGACTGGATCTGTAGGCCACTTTAGGCACTATCAAAAAGAAAGGTTTTTAGCTTGCCTTTGAAAGCAGAAACTGTGTCAGCCTCCCAGACTGGAGCTGGCAGGTGGTTCCACAATAGAGGGGCCTGGCAGCAAAAAGCTTTGGCTCCAAATCTAGATTTACAGATTTGTGGAACTACAAGAAGACCTGCTCCTACAGAACAAAGTGTTCTAGTGGGTTGATAGGCTTGTATCAAGTCCACTATGTAGGAGGGTGCCAACCCATGGAGAGCCTTAAATGTAATTAGCAGGATCTTAAACTGGATCCTAAAATGTACTGGAAGCCAATGGAGAGAAGCGAGGACTGGGGAGATGTGGTCTCTCTGTCTGGTTTTAGTTAGAACACAAGCTGCCGTGTTCTGAACAAGCTGTAGGGATCTTAGAGAACTGGCTGAGAATCCGGCTAAGAAAGAATTACAGTAGTCCAGCCTAGAGGTTACAAAGGCATGGACCAACTTCTCAACTGCCTCCAGGGGGAGTATTTGCCTGACTTTCCTAATATTATGAAGATGAAAGTAGGCAGTCTTAGAAATATTTTTAATATGGGATCTAAAGGAAAGGTCCTGATCAAAAAGGAGACCTAGGTTCTTTACAGAAGTGTTGGAGACAGTGGTTAAACTATTATCAGCTGCAATTATGTCAGCTACAGAGTCCCTTACCTTTTAAGTTATGGGTCATCCAGGTCTTGATGTCATCTATGCAGGATTTAAGCCGCAGTAGATGAGCATGCTCGTCAGCCTTAAAAGATAAATACAATTGAGTGTCATCAGCATAACAATGAAAGTCAATTGAATGTTTTCTGATGACATCAGCCAGAGGGAGCATATAAAGCGTGAACAAGATTGGACCTAGCACTGACCCCGGTGGGACACCCAGGCTTTTACTAACCTTGGTAGGAACAAGAGCGGTGAAGGAAACTTGAACTAATATGATATTTGCGGGGAGTCATTGTTGATACTAACCTAGTTGGAAGAGACATTACTTACTGCAGGCTCCATGCTATGATGCCGTTGGAGAAGAAGGTTTAAATTAAGGCTAATTATGCTGAGAATCACAGCAACAACAAAGATGACCACTGAGTGTTGACTTCAGTCTGTTTCTACAGCCACAAGGAATTAGTTTGTTTTTTAAAACTGCTCAATTTAAATATTTGGACCAATAACATCTACTGATTGTCAATCCTACTCGGCTCATTTGTTAGTGTTAGTGCTAGTAATAGTGCAGTGCCATCACTATGACATCAAGCTAAACCACCGAAGAAAGAGCTAGACCACTCAGGATGTTCTGTTGCTTTTAATTTCCTTCTTCAGGCAGAACAACCTTCAGAACATAATACAGTGTTCTTAACATTACACCGGCTATAATAAATTCATACTCTATTACAATCTTCTTAAATTTAACATTATGTTTTAATAACCACTAAATAATCATGTCCAGATACGTATTTACATTTTGGCAAACTAACAGTAATACCTTGAAAGTGCTCCACCATGGATGGCGATAGATAAACTGAGAACACATTACTGAACACGCCTTGCTGTGATTACCAAAACGAAAACAAAAAAAAAAGTTGCAAATCGGAACTGGATTTTTGAATTTTTTAATAAAATATAATTGTTAAACATTAACTTATCAAAACAAACTTTTAATGAAAACCTTTATGAGGCCACTATAACTAACTACACATCTCTGCAGCCTCACAATTGTTGTGTTAGTTACGACAGCTATGCCAGCTGTTGCAGGGTGCCTGCTTGTCTTTAACTCCAACTAGGTCACCAAGTTGAAGGTTTCTATGAGATGCAGTCCATTTATGTCTTGTTGTAGAGAAGGTAGGCATTTTCGCCTCCAACGTGTCCAGAACTGATTGGCAAGAGCTTGAATTTGTTTCCATTGTTTGGTATAAAGGTCCTTGTCCAGAAATTGTTAGAAGGAGGCAGAAGTCAAGATTTTTGGGTAAGTAGCATTGAGAAGGAGAGTATGAACAGATTCTTCAGGAGAAGTGGCCTTGCATTTATAATAGCACCAACTTCTGCCATGAATGTACACAGGATTCAAGGAAGCTTTATTGTCATTGCAACACATGTTAGACATATGATGAACAAAATAAGATACTCGGATCCCAGATCGAGTTGAGAGGGAGAAGAAGAAGAGGAGGGAAGAGGAGAGAGAGAAGAAGAGAGTTAGTGCGGTGACAATTTCAGATTGTTGTGTGAGGGGGAGTGACGAGAGCAGAAAAACAATAAATTACAGTAACATTGACAGTAACAGTAACAACAGAGTATGGATACAGCTTCAGGAAAGAAACTGTTCCTAAGTCTGGTGGTCCTGCTTTTGATGCTACGCAGCCTCCTGCCTGAGGGGAGGCTGACGAACAGTGAGTTTGCTGGGTGGGTGGAGTCTTTCATGATGCAGGAGGCCCGTTACCTGCATCTGATGTTATTTATTTCTGTGGTGGAGGGGAGGCTGCGTCCTGCGGTTCTCTGTGCAGCCTTCACTACCCTCTGCAGAGACTCTTTCTCTGAGAAAAAGCCACACAGTGATGCAGGATGACAGTACACTTTCCACCACGCATCTGTAGAAGGATGTTAGGACTGAGCTCCCCAGTTCGGCACGCCTCAGCCTCCTGAGGAAGTAGAGACGCTGGTGGGCTTTCCTGATTAGACAGGAGGTGTTGGTCTTCCAGGTGAGGTCGTCTGAGATGTGGGTGCCCAGGTATCTGTGGCTGGAGACAACTTCCATCGCTGTTTCTCCGATGTGCAGGGGAGGTGGGGTCTGTCTGCCCCTTCTGTAGTCAATGATCATCTCCTTGTTCTTGTTTACATTGATGCAGAGGTTGTTTTCCCTGCACCAGCTCTCCAGGTGTTTAACCTCTCACCTGTAGTCGGACTCGTCGTCGTTGGAGATTTGTCCAACCACAGCTGTGTCATCTGTGAACTTCTCGATGAGGCAGCCTGGGTTCAGTGCTTTGCAATCGTGTGTCAGCAGGGTGAACAGGAGGGGGCTTAGCACACATCCCTGGGGAGAACCAGTGCTGAGCTTGTTGGAGGAAGAGGAGATGCCATTGATCTTAACAGACTGCAGCCTGTCAGTCAGAAAGTCCAGGACCCAGTTGCAGAGGGTGGAGCTCAGTCCAAGGGTTGCCAGCTTCTGGACCAGTGTTTGGGGGATGATGGTGTTAAAGGCGGATGTGAAGTCCACAAAGAGTAGACGGATATAGGAATCCTTCCTCTCTAAGTGGGTGAGGGCTGTGTGTACCACAGAGGAGATGGCATCATCTGTGGATCTTTTGTTCCGGTATGCGTACTGGTGTGTGTCCTCAGTGACATCGATGGTGCCCTTGATCTGGGTCATGACCAGCCGTTCGAAGCAATTCATCACTATCGGGGTAAGGGCTACTGGCCAGTAGTCATTCAGGCCTGTCACTGTGGACGTTTTTGGGATGGGGATGATGGTAGCCGTCTTAAGGCAGGAGGGGACCTGCGCCTGCCAGAGGGAGGTGTTGAAGATGTCTGTCAGAACCTCAGTCAGCTCGTTTGCGCAGCCCTTCAGTAGCCTTCCAGGGATGTTGTCGGTACCAGCAGCCTTGTGTGGGTTGATCCTCGGAAGGGTCCTCCTCACTTCCACTGTGGTCACACTGGGTGGCTCTTCTCCTGCTGGCGGGCTAAGTCTGATGCTGCAGGGGGGCGTTTGGATCCTCAAAGCGTGCGTAGAACTTGTTGAGAGAGTCGGGCAGAGAGGGATCAGTAGGGCCCTGTGCATTTCTGGTATTGTAATCAATGACGAACTTGACTCCCCTCCACATGCTCCGAGGATTGTTGGACATAAAATTACCTGGATCCTTTCGGCAAAGGCAGTCTTGGCCCTCCTTACGCCGCCGTTCAACGCTGTTCTGGACGCTGTAAGCGCCACTCTGTCACCGGTCCTGAAAACAGCATCCCTGGCCTTCAGCAGAGAACTCACCTCTGCATTCAGCTAGGGTTTCTGGTTAGGTTGGACAGTTATTGTTTGAGTGACAGTAACATCATCAGCACACTTAACTATGTACCCAAGGACCGCAGATGTGTACTCTTCCAGGTCCACCTCGCCTTCATGGACAGCTGCGTCTCTGAAGACTTGCCAGTCTGTGGAGTAGAAGCAGCACCTCATGAGTGAGTTCTACTGTGCTCTGAAGCAACATAGTGCCCAGAATTCTTTGAGCAATGCCAATCGTTCACTACAACGAGCCTCCTATGTGTGATGCATGAGGTGGGTTGAACTCCCAGCTACAATTTTGGTTCTTTAGAAATTGGGGCAACTTGTTTTCCATTCCTAGCTCTTTAGCAACTCCAATGAAATTAGTGCCACGATCTGATAAAAGCTTTTTGGCAGGTCCTCTGATTGAAAAGAATAGTCGCAGGGCGTTTACACAACTGCAACTATCTAAGATTCAATCACCTCAATATGCACTGCTCAAGAACTCATGCAGCTAAACATCATGGCCCAGTGTTGCTTCACAACCAGACACACCTCTAATGTGTCTGGTTGTAACTGTCCAATGACCAAAGACATCGAGTCCCACGTATCTAAAGGGAGGACAAGCTGTGAGCCAATCTGGCGGAAGATCTGCCATGCATTGCTCTTTCTGCTTTTCACGTACAGTAATTTTCTGCAAATTAAACATTTGTTGAGCATTCCAAGCGCTTGTATGTATGTCAAGTTCTGCATGAAAAAGATCAGCCATTTACACTGCTAAGACAACAGCACAAAGTTCAAGTCTCCAACTGGGGGACAAGCCTTGCCCTACCCATGACACAGCCTATACTTTATCATCAGGGCAAACTGCTTTTAAGTAGGCTACACCGCCTATTGCTTTGTTTGAAGCATCTGAGAATACACACAACTCTCTGTATATTCCTTGAGGGATGTATATGTGTACGTTCTAGGAACATGGAGTTCTTTCAAGTCTTTAAGAGAATCCAAGCATCCCATTTGTTTTGCTTATTTTCTGGAAGTGGAGTGTCCCAGTCTGAACTTTCTGAAGTGAGTTCCCAGAGAAGAGCTCTCTCTTGATTTGTGACAGATACTAGACCAAGGGGATCAAAGATGCTATTAACAGATGACAGAACACCACGGCAGGTAGATTGCTTACTTGTAATTGGCATGGAGAAAGTGAAAATGTCCCTCTTTGTTTCCCAAATGAGACCCAAATTTCACTGTGACTCCACCAAGATCTAAGTCTTGGACAACGGCTTCACAATCTTCAGGACAAAAGGTCTTCACGACCCCACGAGTTAGAGACAAACTTGTGCAGGTGTAGTTTGGACTCAGCGAGAGAAGCCTGACTTCTCTCGCAAGTCAATTGCTTCTGCTGGAGATGGAAAGAAAATCAGGCCATCATCGACGTAGAACTGTCTCTCCACATGCTTCACTGTGTCTTCACCATAGTTTTTTTGCTCCTGCTGGTATGGCTTTGCCCAATCTATAAACAGCTACAGCTGTAGATGGTGAGTTACCAAACACATGCACATTCGTACAATAATCAATTACCTCCTTGTCATTGACATCGTCCTTATGCCACAGAAAATGGAGGTAGTTCCAGTGGTGCTCATATACCCTGAAACAGTAAAACATCTGTTGTATGTTGGCCACTATGGCAACACTTTTTTTCCGGAAGTGAAGGAGCACCTCGATGAGACTGTTGTTTAGATCAGGAACAGAAAGGAGCACATTGTTCAATGAGACCCCATCATACTGAGCGCTAGAATCGAAACTACCCTGATCTTATTTGGTTTTTGAGACACCCCAAACGTTGGAAGGGACCAACACTCTTCTCTTTGTTTTAGTACGGGTGCTACTTCAGCATGTCGGTTGGAAAAATTCTCTTGCATAAACTCCATATATTGCTGCTGCATGTGGAGTTTTCTCTGCATGTTTCGCTTAACTGCTCGCTCCATATTGTTTGAGATTCGCTGACGAGGATCTTTAAAAGGCAGAGGGGCCACTCAACTGGTATACTCATTTTTGGTCATATGTTTGTCCATAATCTCCAAGAATGCACTCCATGGAAAAAGCTATCTTACTGTCATTTCTAGTATGATTAAAAATAGCCTGTCTGAGACTGTTCAGGAGCTTTACCAGGACGGTATGTGTGTGGCATTTCTTTAATTTGTCACAATGACCAAAGGCTGTTGGGCACCGATTTTCAGGAATATCTGTTTTAAAGAAATTAACTGTCCCAATGTGGACGTTGCCTACACACACTTTTTCAAACCCATTTTCAAGAATAACTGTTTTAAAGGAATGAACTGTTCCCATGTGGACGTTGCCTACACACACTTTTTCAACTACAACCAACCCTAGATCCAGTTGTTGTGCAAAGGGGGCATGATGGGGGTCTTTTATCTGTTGCCTAATCTTGTGTGCATGTAAAACATCTTGACCTAAAAGTAAGGCTAGGTTCACACTGCGCCCTGAAACAACCCATATCTGATTTATTCAGGAATCCCAAATTTTTTTTCTTAGGCCGTTCACATTTCCCACTTATCTGGACTTGTATGGGATTTCTAATATGAACGGGAAACGACTCAAATGTGTCCTGCATGCGCAAATTGACACGTATTAGCGTATCTACGTAATACATAAACAAAGCTGGAGCAAGTTTGCAAGGTTGTAAAGCATGGAGATGAGACAGTTCCTCCCGATGTGGATTCTTTGGCGGCGGTGGCGGCGGCGGCAGCGGTGGAACTCAGTCAAGATTAAGGAGGAGGGTAAGGGCTTCTGGCGCTGTGTGGGGCAATAACAGCAACATCCATTGAAAGGGGTATATGGATGCAGAGTCACAGCCAGGAGTAGTGGGATGTTGATGTGCTGCGCTTCATCAACAACTTCTGCTCGCGAGAAACACGTTCACCAACCTCTGTGAGTGACTGCGTTTGCCATTGTCTCGGGAGGAAATCCAAAACAGAAAAAAAATGGAGAAAAAGTGAAGCAAAGGATGGAGTCAGTGTTATTAGTATTCCTCGGCTTCACTTCTTCTCTATAACGGTGGTTATTCTTCAAATATGACAATTGCTTTTTCACATGTAAACACACATGCACACACACACACGTTTGTGTGTGCGTGTGTGTACGCAGTGTAAACATGCGCCGCGCTGCGTCAGCTGCTGCGGCTCTTCCTGAATTCTGATGGAAACTAGATGAACGTCAGTTGCGGTGACCAACAGCCCGAGACCCGGGAGTCACATGACGGCATTTGTCACCCTGTGATTGGTCCAAGGCGACCGGCCATGTCGCATGAATGCAACTCAGCCGTTCAGACTGCAATCGCATGTGAAAATAACGGATATGAATCGGAATTAGGACCACATCTCGAAGCGACCTGGGTCGCATGTTAAAAAATCGGATCTGTGTCATTCATATTGTCAATAACAAATCGGATACAGGTCGCATATTGGCAAAAAAAATCAGATTTGGGTCGTCTCAGGACGCAGTGTGAAGCAGTGTGAGTATTTCTGCCTTTGGTCGAGCTCCGGGATGTACTCTGCTATGGGCTAAAGGCGTGGCTGGTAAAGAATGGCGCTTGGAGTTGGAATTCCACTCCAATTGTTTGGAATGTCCTTACATTCAATAACAAGAGGTAGTGAAATCACAACTGTTCTAAAGACTGTATCTGGAAGCCTTTAGCCATTTTGCCAAGGCTGGTGCATGCTTTTAGGTTTTAAGAAACAGGCTCATCTTTAATGTTGAAGAGTTTGAAAAACTCAGGCCTAGCTAAAGAGCAATTGCTCTGGTAGTTGAGAATTACATATGCTTCAACTGCATTATCTTTGCAACCTTTAGGATACACCCATGTAAGACATTTTTGAGCAAAAGCGACCCCACTGGCCTGGACTGCACACTTGTGTACAATTTGTACAATTTGAGCAACATCGCCTAGATGCTTTTCTCCCTTCCCGCCGTTATTCTGTGCTGGGACGAGAGCCTTGTAGGTTTGTGGTGATAGACCAGGATGCATAACTGTGTCGTCGCTTGTACTTCCACATTCTGTACACTTTACTGTAGACTTACAAATCCTTAGCAAGTTGAGTGACAGAAGAGCAGCATTTAAAGCATATTCCTTTCACCTTGAGGAAGGCCTTCTTTCTTCATGTAGTTTGTCCCTGCATTTCTTTAGTAGGTGTGGTTTAGTGTGCAGTAGACAGTTCCCGTTAATGTCCTTGTTCAGAGGTGTAACGATCAATTTGTTCACAGAGACAGATTAAGAAGAGTTAACATACCTTAGGTTGGGTCTTTCATGCCCAACATGTGTTTGGCTGACAAGGACAAGACTTGGATCATTGCATTTCTTAGTCTCTTTGCATATGAAATTACGGACGAAATCAAAGGGTGGAAATGACCTTGATTGTCCTCTTTGTACTGCAAGCCTTGAGACATAAATTTTTCCTGTAGGGCGTATGGGAGCTTGTCAATGATCGGTCCGATACCATGAGACGTGTCCGAATAGAGTAAGTCGGGGTAGGTATCAATCCTCAAATACCCTAATTCTTGAGGCTTGATATTGTCTTTACACCGCGTTCCAAATTATTATGCAAATCATATTTTGTCAGATTTTCCAGTCACCAACCCTTAGAATACAATTCAAATGTTTTTGAATGAACCTCCCAATGATAATATTAAATTTTAAAAAAATAAAAATCACAAAAATGCATGTTCCAAATTATTAGGCACAATTGAGTTTCCACACATTGTATTGTCATAAAGAACAAAACAATATGTGTTTTGTGTGAAATTATAAACATTAGCTGGTCATGCCTGACTGAAATGTAACTGAAATCAAGCACTGTTTAAATCAAAACATTATCACAAATGAAATCACATCCAAACATAAGGCCCCTTCTTGAAAAGGACCTTCTCAAGTCTTCCATCCATTGAATTTGTCATTTTTTGGATACTATCAGCTGGAACAGCCTTGCACAAGGAAAGAATAGCCTCCCAGAGCAGTTTTTGAGATGTGAACTGCCTCCCACCATCATAAACATTTCTCTTGATGATGCTCCAAAGGTTCTAAATAGGGTTGAGGTCAGGGGAGGATGGAGGCCACACCAATTTCTTTTTTTTCCTTTGATACCCATTGCAGATGTATTCTTTGCAACATGGCACGGTGCATTGCCATACATAAAAATGATCTTGTTCCAAAAAGCTTGATTCTTCCTTTTGAACCATGGCAGGAAGTGTTCTTTGAGGAACTCCACATACGTTGTGGATGTCATCCTCACACCGTCAGGGATCCTGAAAGGGCCGACAATATCTCTCCCCATGATACCAGCCCAAAACATCACTCCACCACCTCCTTGTTTTCGCCGTAGCCTTTTTTTGTATGGGGTGGCCGTCAACCAACCATCCACTATTCCATCCATCTGGACCATTGTGGGTTGCAAAAACATTAATTGGTGAACAGAACAGTTCTAAAGTCAGTCTTCAGGTATTGCCTGGTCCACTGGAGATTTTTCTGCTTGTGTGCATGGATAGTGAGGTCGAAACGATGGCTTACGTACTGCTGCAAACCCTGGAGGACCCTGCATCTTGTTGTTCGGGGCACATATGAGGCACCAGCAGCTTCAAAAACTTGTCTGCTGCTTTTTACATTTTTTTACAGCTGCTCCTTTAATCAAACGTATTTGCCTGTTAGAAAGAGTCCTGGATTTCCCTCCCTATCAGCACACACACGTGTGTGCTCTGAATCAGCTACATACTTCTAGATAATGAGACGATCACAATGAAGTTTCTTGGCAATTTTGATTGTTGTCATTCTTTGATCCAAACATTCAACTATTTCTTGCTTTTCAGCAGCCAAAAGGTCCCTCTTCTTGCCCATCTTGGTTGAGAATGGTAGCCAGCTTAAAGATGTGGAACAATCTTCTTTAGTAGTCCTTCTTTAATTGGACTCACCTGCCAAACTAATTAGCACGGGTCTCTTCAATGATACACATTACCATCTATGAGTTTAAACTGCCAAATAAAAAATTTTACCGTACCACTCTTGAACACTTTTTGCATAATAATTTGGAATGCAGTGTAGTTGTTAGTTTAGGTAAGTTGTCCAAAGAAGGAAGAAAGAAGGATTTTTCTATAATTTCAGGAGCAGCGTAACTCTTATTTAGTCGTGCCCATGCCTTGTGCAGAGCTAATATGGGGTTGTTGATATTAGCAAAGCGAATGTGTTTTGTTTGATATTGTCTTAAGTTGTTACTTTAGGAAAGTTGTCCAAACGTTGAAAAAAGGATTTTTCTATAATTCCAGGAGCAGCGTAACACTCATTTAGCCATGCCTATGCCTTCTGCAGAGCTAACATAGGGTTGTTGATATTAACAAAGCAAATGTGTTTTGCTTGATATAGACTTTAGTTGTTACTTTAGGAAAGTTGTCCAAACGTTGAAAGTTGGTTTTTTTCTATAATTTTAGGAGCAGCGTAACTCTCATTTAGCCGTGCCCATACCTTCTGCAGAGCCAACATGGGGTTGTTTATATTAACAGAGCCAACGTGTTTTAACTGGTGGCTTGACTCCTTTCCTATCCATTTTGTTATTATGTAAAGCTCTTGGGTTGGTGTGAGGTGGACATCAGCTGTTGTGCTGGTGAATGGGCTGTACCATGCTCTGAAATGCTTTGATGTGTCATCCTTTTGGTAGAGAAGCAAAATGATGAGGTTGTGGCATGCCATATATTGTGCAAATGGCTCTGCTTGCTTGCAGGAGTGCAGCGTTGGGGGTTTGAATAGACTAGAGAATATACTGAGAGTGTTCTTTGCTTGTTCAGCTTTTGGATTAGTCTCAACTTTAGAATGGACAGAATCTAACCGAATGGGCAAAGCTGTTATTGACTCTTGGCCTGTCACTGATGGGTGGTAGCTCAGTGTCTACCTTTACTCCTACCTTTAAGTCCCATGTTACGTGTGTGCCACCTGAGAGTTTGTTTTAAGTGTCTGACTTGATTTGAGACTTTGATATTCCTTTGTTCTATCTCCCTTTTACTCCATTTGACACTGTTCTTCTGTATGGCTTCCGCTTCCACTAACAGTTCTGCTTCAACTACCGCGACGTTTGCTTCTCTTTGAAATGTTATCACCTCTAGCCCGGTTTCAACGAAGACCACTGTTGTGTCGCCAATATGATACCTAGCTAAACCACATAAGAAAGACCTTGATCACTCATGACGTTTTGTTGCTTTTACTTCCCTTCTTCATGTGGTGAAAACAGACAGAAAGGTTCAGAGAAAACGCTAGAGAAGCCAGATTAAGATGGTTTGGACATGGTCAGAGGAGGGACAGTGGTTATATTGGAAGAAGAATGCTGGACATGGAGCTACCAAGTAAGAGACGAAGAGGAAGGCCAAAGAGGAGATTTATGGATGCGGTGAGGGAGGACATGGAGGTGGTTGGAGTTAGAGTTGAGGATACAGAGGACAGGGTTAGATGGAAATTGTTGACTTGCTGTGGCAACCCCCGAAAAACGGGATAAGCTGAAAGGAGAAGAAGAGGTGGTGAAAACTGTAGAACATAATACAGCATTCTTAACATTGCACACAATATAATAAATTCAGACTCCATTACAATCTTCTGAAATTTAACACTACGTGTTAATAAATACTAAACAATTATATCTAGATTCATATTCACATGTTGCTAAACTTACTGCAATGCCTTGAAAGTGCTTCTCCATGGATGGCAAATGGAAAAACCGAGCACAGACTTCTGACCACACCCTGCTGCGATTACTAATGCGGTAATCCTGAAACAGAAGTTGCAAACTGGAACCTGAAATCATATGAACTGGCAGCATCCTTTAATAGAACTAATAGTCACACAATATCTAAAAATACTTTGTCACATTTTTTAACAAATTAACATTAGCATTTTGCAATAAAATATACTTATTAAACATTTACTTATTTAAACAAACTTTAATAAAAAAAAATTGCCTTATAGGCAACACAAAGAGGTTTGGATGTTTCTCAGTACCATCTGTGTCACTTCTGTCCATAGAAACCACTGATCCATAAAGAGGCTCCTCTTCAGAATAACAGCTGTCTACAGCTGCACCAGCAGGTAGGTAATGTGGTGTCACTGCATGGGGTTCTGGCCTTTCTCCTTTGATAGGGCCAGAGGAATGGAAGTCAGAAAGGCAGTAGTACACTGGAGTACTGTAGTACAGTGCACTGTAGTATTGTACAGTAGAACTGTTTTACTGTAGGTATTGTAGTCCTATGAAACCACAGTACTATAGGTACTGTAGTCATCTTGCATTCCTGTAGATAGATAGATAGATAGATAGATAGATAGATAGATAGATAGATAGATAGATAGATAGATAGAACTTTATTAATCCCTCAGGAGTATCCCACAGGGTTGACTGTAGTAGTGTAATACCAAACCTTTGCAAATTCATATCATTGGTTTGTATTGTTATGGTATTACTGTTTTCTCCCTGCAGTACTTATGTTTTCAAATAGATAACATACAGAAAATGGGCCAAAAGTTCACCCAGGGCAGACATAGACTGTGTTTTACTCTGATCTCTGGAGTTCTAACTGTCACCTTTGTTCATGCAGGCTCCTCTGAGTGAGCAGAACTTTGATGCCTACGTAACTACCCTAACGGATATGTACACAAATCCAGAGCAGTACCAGAGCCCAGAAAACAAAGCTCTGTTGGAAAATATCAAGCAAGCTGTTCAAGGGATCCAAGTGTAAACCTGCAGCAGAGGAAGGCTGCTGCACCCCATTGGCTGGACTGCTCCAGGAGCAGTGATGATTCTGGTTTATTCTACTATAGTGACGCATGTTCTGAGTTCTGTTTTCTAAGAAAGTTAGGATGAGAATTAACTGAATATCTTTTCTCTACACTTGAGGAAGAAAACAAAAGAGTAATTTGCAAAATAGTTTTTGGAGAATTTGACATTTTCTATCTTTTGATATGAACTGGCATAAAGTTGTAGTGTCTTGTGATGTTTCTAGCTGCTCATGTATGCACATTTTTGTGTATATTCCTGAACAGGAAATTACATGACATGAAGAATTTTTAAAGTACACAAAGTAAAATTATAAAAAAAAAACAAGACAAGGAAAAAGAAAATAAATAGGAGTGGGAGGGGATATTTTTCTGCTCAATGTCTGATTTTGGACCTTATCATTTTACATCTTTCTTCTTCTAGTATGTGGATTACTCCAGAATAATAACTGAAGGTTTAAACTGCTTTATATTCTGCTCCAGAAATGTTTGACAGTTTTTTGATGAGGTGGTGCAAAAAGATGATGTGTACCTGTAGGGGCAGCATTCTTACTTGATGCTGTGAATGACTTAATAAGGATTGTGAGCAGATGTATGTATGAATAAATGTCTTATCAATGATATTGTAAAGATCACTACACAAAATTTCTGCGGTAGACCCCTCTGCCCTCCTATAGCCCCCTCCCCATCTTGGACGGCTGTTTCCCAGTCGTCATTCACTGAGTAACACATCAGTGCATGAACTCATCCTGGACTAGTGTCAAGGAGAAAAACCACAGTGTGTAAAAACAATGTCGATGTTCTGATTTATCTAAGATCAAATCTACTCAATCACCATACTGGTGTTTCTTAGAAGAGAAATGTCTCAGCAATACAATCATGAAATCGTGTGTTTATAGTGGCTACGGGAAGCAATCTGCAGAAGAATCAAAAGGTTGGCTATATGCAATTTCTTCTTTCTGAGCATAGGGGGTCACAGGAATCTTTTTAATAAGAACTTTAATGTAAAAAATGAATTTTATACAAACATTTTCAAAAAAATCTTTTTTAAAAAAGTAAAAAAAAGACAGAGGGAACCTGTACATTGTGATTAAAAAAAAGTTGATCAGTTCCACTTTTTGTCTGTAGGATTTGCACAGGGACACCTTGGTATCCATGTTCTGAGGTTCTCACAGGAACTAAAAACAGTACTCCACCTAAAAGGAGGGTTTCCCAGGGGTTTTGTAAAGAGTATTTATAGAGCATGACAGCAGGACTTACAGGGTCACTGTCTCCACTTATGTGCCACTAGAATATTTGCACTTGAAGTCCTTAAAGATATTATTCTGATGTATGGCGGAGTGCAATTTTCCTGGAGACCTCTTTGGAGATTCACCCAATTGGAGCGAGCAACTGCTCGGGGCCACTGTGGATGTGGAATCAGTACCATGTGGTGGTGTGTGTGTGGGGGGGTGGGGGGGTTGGCATTTCCCATTCCCACCTCCGGCCGAGGGGGGGATGGGGGAGACAGGGACTTGGAATCAGAGAAGGATCTTGAGAACCAGAGCAGTTCTACTGTAGGCTATGAAGGAGAACATTGATTAATGTCTATCATTGTTGCTATATTTAAGGAAGACCGTGTTACCCCAGCCCAGCCCACAACCCAAACGCACTTTATATCTAATCACTGTACAAAGGAGTAAAAGAGTCAATCAGTCAAAGAAACTGAGGGTCAGGTGAAGTATGACCTTGGTGGGCTGCTACGATCCTGCCTGTGGGCTTGACTGTACTCACCCCTCTGTTCTATTGTCCTAGTTGCTAGCCATTATGGTTAGAATTTGCCTTTTGGAGAGTTAATGCTAACAGTCCTTGTTGTTTCTCTGACTATATGTCCCCTATTCTTCTTCCTGTCCTCTTTCAGGACGCTACTATGCGCCATCCATTGCTACATACCTGCCTTTTTCCACAGCATCGTGTTTGCAGCTTTTTGCCAATATATGTATGCTTCAATAGAGTACTAGCGAGTGCAGTTTTCAATGAAACATCGTCATCAGTGCCCTTAGGCAAAGGGGTTTCAAAGCACAAACTGGCTGCTCTTTGGATGTGTGACTCAAAAAGAGTGATCTGTGACCATCTATGAGGAACACAAAGCGGTTGTCCAGAACTTACATTGCTGACTATATATCACTGTCAATGAATCAGAATTTATTCTTTGATTTGAGCCCATTTCTCTGAAGGTTGATCTGAATGACGTTAACAAAGACTGGATTTTGTACAAACACTCTTGTGCTCTCTGTGAAACCGAAGTTTGATTTTTATTTTTCTACTACACGGCATGGATTTGTTAACATTTTAATTTTGCTATAATTGTGTGGGATCACAAGTTGTTGTGACTTTCATTCTAAATTGTGAAATTTGTAAATTTTCATGCTGGATGTTGACACATCGTACTCTGAAAAAAAATAAAAATAATGTGCAGCCAAACGCAGTTTCGTTTCGCACTGGCAGATGTCTCTAATACCAGAGCAAGTGCAATGCAGTATCACTGATAGTTGATGCCGGTCATTTGCTGTAGAAAGCCAAATACATTTTACTGAGTTAAAAGATCTTAAAATTAATTTGAAAAAGACAAGATTACTGTTAAAAAAGGGGGGTCATATAGTAATAAATATATTACATGTATTTACTTTTTCTCGAAATATATGTAAATGGTTTCCATATATAACATATGAGAGGGTCCCTGTGCCTTAAGGTCAGGTAAAGGACTCTCAGTGGCGTTGCGGGCTACATGCCTAATGGCAGTGTTAAATACACTGCCATTAGGCAGTGTTATGATGTCATTGTTATGATATGACAACTTTTATTTGTCATATCATAACAACTCTTATCTCAAGGCCCTTTCAGCTCCATAGGCGTAGTCCTGGGTCCAGTGCACTGACCATAGCGACCTAGGGGAGATGGGCCATGATTTGGAAGCTATGTGGTGGGCCGTCAGGGCCAACAAGGCCTTCTCTCCAAACATACTCAGAAAAATAAATGTATTCATAATTCTTTTTGAAAGAAAATCTTATTAGTTATTGTTAGTAAGAAAATTAGTTTTTACATTTTAAAAGTTGGATAAAAAACTTTTTTCCAATCATATTTCAGCTATCTAGTGCCGTCAGGTTCCATGAAATCTGCCATGGCCTTCAGTATCAAAAGTGAAGGCCGTGCCTGCTGTAAGTGAATGGGCCCAGCCGGCTCAGTTCACAGGCTCAGTGCCGTTTAACACGCTAGATTGGGGCCTGGGACCTTCCTGCATGCCTACCATATAAGGAAACACTATCTGTGCTGTGTCTCCCAGGAGTCCGACAACGGCTTCTTGGGACATATTGAATCTGAACTAGGAGATTACAGGTACAGACAGATGGTGGATTGTGTCATATTTTTGGTTAAACAAGAACTTTTATTGATGAAAGCTCCCAGTCCTTAAATAGAGGTAACTACGTAGAACTTCTTTCTTTCCTTCCTTACTGAATATGAACCAGACTGGCAGTCCAGTGTCCACTAACAGGGTGTTTGCTGGGACATCATGAAATATCCCAAATAACCTAATGTATGAGAAGAGATAAAAGCGCAGAACAAAAGTGCCCCCTTTTGCACTGTGATGGTTGATGAATGTGGAGAACATGGCACAGCTCGACGCGGTGCAGCGCCAGAAGATCTGCATGCACACTACCAAAAACTCCACCAAATTATTCTGGACAATATTATTTCTGGGATACGGAATCGATTTCAGGACCACAACATGTTTAGGTTTCTCTCCCTCCCCGGCCCACAGCTCTTTCATAAATGCAGGGAACATTTTCCGGAAGCTTCTCCAGCTTAAAGCAGAGCCATGGAACACTGTTTGATTTCCCCGACTTAAAATCAAACTTACTGTATGTGTATGGCATGGCTGATTTTGAAGGATTATTTTAAATGTTGCTACGCCAGCACCTTGTGGAGATGAAACAAATCGTCAACTACTTTGCCACCAGCACAGTTAATGAATAATTGATTATAAATTTTCTGGAAATGAAGTGTTGCTTAATGAGCCTATTTTAAGGCTGATATAATGACGAATTCTCAAGTCCTGGCGTCATACTGTTATTATGAGGCGTATTAATTTGACGTCACACAACTATGACGTCATCGAAGGCCTATGGTTGAAATGCACGGCCGCCACTGAAATCAATTAATCAAATTTTATTTACATAGCCCACATTTACAAATCAGATTTGTCACATAGGGTTTTATAGGGCTGGTAACAGCCCTATAAAGAGCAGCGCACCCTGTGGGGGTGTGCTGCTGTACCACGTCACCTGTGTGTGTGTGTGTGTGTGTGTGTGTGTGTGTGTGTGTGTGTGTGTGTGTGTGTGTGCGCGTTTATTTCCCTATAAGGCAAGAAGACCTGCCCAGGACTCTGATTGGCTTAGCATGGTTAAATGATTTACATAGTACATGAGTTTCACAAAGTTTCACACCATGACTGTAAGAGTTACCACACATAATAATAGCCAGCAGATTCCATGGTCATTGGGCCCTCGCCCAGGCATACAGAAACAATGTGAAAGGTCCCTAGATAGTAACTTGTAACGAGTCCCTGATTACACTGATTATCACTATACTTTTGCCATTTCCCTGCAATAATGCATTTCCCCAGCATATGACATTGTAAAGGGTATTAGAAATGTAGGATTTAAGGTTTTATACATGAACGCATGCCATATAGCTTAGCTCAAACAAACAATCCATCTTTCTGCTCTGAACTTGAGTCAAAAGGTTTGCCTATGCCTGGTCTAACAGGACTGGCACTGAAACAAAACCCTGGTCTGATGCTATCAAGAGGTCATTGGTGACCTAATCAGTGCAGTCTTAGTGCTATGGTTCACCCTGAAGCCTGACTGGAAGGCCTGAAATATATTATTTCGATTGAGGTAGTCACAGAGCTGGTCTGCAATGACTCTCTCCAAAATTTTATAGATGAAAACCAAATTGGAGATGGGCCTATAATTAGCTAAAATACCTGGATTAAGGGAGGGTTTCCTAAGAAGAGGTATAATAGCAGCAACTTTGAAACGTAAGGGAACATACCCTGTTGTAAGTGATAGATTGATTATATCTTATAAGGAGGTGCTGATTAATGGAAACACACACTAAAAGAGACTTGTGGGAATAGGGTCTAAGAGACAGGTTGAAGATTTTGAGGATGGTATCATAGAAGTCAACTGAGACAAGTCTATGGGAACAACTGAGGTTAAGGATATGTCTGGTTCAGAGGGCAGGTTAGGCAGAATAGATGACAGAGGGTTATTTATTATTTCTTTATTATTTATAATTTTATCGTCATAGAAACTCGTGAAGTCAGAGCTGCTAAGATATGTGGGGATACTCTGCTCAGTGGAGTAATGATTGAGTCAGCCTGGCTACAGTACTGAACAGGAACCTAGGGTTGTTCTTATTTTCTTCTATTAAAGATAAATAGTACCTAGCATTGGTGATACACAGAGCTTACCTGTACTTATTAACACTATCTATGCAGATCAGGAATACAACTCAACTCAACTATAATTATTTATAGAGTCAAATCATAGCAGCAGCTATCTCAGGGCACTTTACACACAGTTACATACAATACACAAAAAATATACAAACAGACAATGACCCCATGTCCTTATAGACCCTCACACCGGCTGAGGAACAACTACCAAAAACGGAGGGGATCCTCACCCAGGACGGACAAATATCATAATCATAATCATAATCAAGGTCCTATTATAAATCCGAATATGTTATGATTATAAGGTCCATTCTTTTATGTTCCTCTGCTCCGGGTCTGGTCCTAGAGAACTCTTGACTGTAGGTTGGTGGTGGGTTGGCATATGTCCATGGCTGACCATGGCAATCGGGTCCTGGGGAAAGAATAAAGACTCCGGGGACGTGAGGTCCCCGGCAAGGGGTGTTAATGAAGAGTAAATAAGGAGAGGGAAGGAGATAGAGATAGGGGACAGTGGTAGGAAATAAATAAATAAGGAAAAGGAAGGAGAGAGAGAGAGATAGAGGACAGTAATAGGGGACCCAGTATGCCACGGGACCCCGGCGTTCTTAACTTAAAGCAGCATAACTAGAAACCAAGGTCCAGCTGAAGGCCTCACATGAGGACTACGGCTGGATCTGTAGGCCACTTTAGGCACTATCAAAAAGAAAGGTTTTTAGCTTGCCTTTGAAAGCAGAAACTGTGTCAGCCTCCCGGACTGGAGCTGGCAGGTGGTTCCACAATAGAGGGGCCTGGTAGCAAAAAGCTTTGGCTCCAAATCTAGATTTACAGATGTGTGGAACTACAAGAAGACCTGCTCCTACAGAACAAAGTGTTCTAGTGGGTTGATAGGCTTGTATCAAGTCCACTATGTAGGAGGGTGCCAACCCATGGAGAGCCTTAAATGTAATTAGCAGGATCTTAAACTGGATCCTAAAATGTACTGGAAGCCAATGGAGAGAAGCAAGGACCGGGGAGATGTGGTCTCTCTGTCTGGTTTTAGTTCGACATCAGGGCTGCTCCTTCCAGCGTGGTGTGGATGCAGTCTCTCCTAATGAGACCAGTCTTACCTGAGAAAGTCCGGCAATTGTTAATAAAGCCTACACCATTTAAGGGACACCACCTCGACAGCCAGCAGTTCAGTGATGCTGTGCAGCTAAACATTTCATCATTAGCCAAATTGGGGAGAGGACCAGAGAACACTACTGTGTCAGATAGCGTTTTAGCTACTGAACATACAGAGTCTATGCTTAATTTAGTAATTTCCGATTGGCGAAGTTGTATGTCATTTGCACCAACATGAATAACAATTTTGTTATACTTGGGCTTGGATTTAGTATGCAGATTCAGGTTGGACTCCATGTCGCTAATTCTCGTGCCTGGGATACAGGCTAGGGCCGCTGGTCTTGGTAGCTTTACTTTCTCCAAAACAAAGTCGCCGATGACCAGAGTTTTACCATCGACGGGTGTGTCGTCGAGCGGGGCATAACGATTAGAGCCGGGGTGAGCTAACGGGAGCTACACTCAGTGGCTCCGGAGCGGCTAAGGGCCCCTGGCTAACTGGACCTAGCGGTGCAAGTTCTACTGCGTGAAGCCTTGAGTCGATATCATTTAGCCTAGCCTCCAATCTAATCAATAAGCTACAGTTTTACACGTATTATCTTTGCTAAAGGAGGCAGGAGAATAACTAAACATGAGGCAGACTGAGAAGGACAGAGAAGCAGGTGAGGTAGAAGCAGTGGACAGGTCAACTTGTTGAGGCTAAAAACAAATTTTGCACAGCTAAACCAGCTAACACTAGGCCTTTGAGCGGGAGAGAAAAAAGCAGAATGTATGTAGGTAAGAAGAAAGATCAAAGAACCAACTTACACTGCCAAGCTCCGTTGCTACTGCTGCTCGCTGCTACTGCTGCTCGACTGCCAAGCTGTTGTGATCCAAAGCTCCGCTGCTACTGCTGCTGCTCGCTGCTACTGCTACTGCTGCTGCTCGCTGCTACTGCTGCTGCTCGCTGCTACTGCTCATTAATCAGTTATACTTAGTATTCATATGACGTCACACGCTCGGGTATTCCCTCCGGCGGCCATATTGTAGGTCAAGCCTTACACTCGAGTAAACACGCCACTTATCAACACGCCCCGAACAAAAGCAAACAATGGTGAATACCTGTACAATTCACGGGTGCCACAATAGAGCAGACGACACACAGGTAAAGCGAGGCTTCTTTTCAATACCTGCAGTGCGGGAACACGAGGGAGAGCGGACAAAAGAACTGAGTGAGCACCGGCGAAATGAATGGCTTGCTCGAATCAATCGGAAGGATTTTAAACCATCGAAGTTTACGAAAGTGTTCGTTATTAAAAACGAACCCCTTTTCAAATTTCAAGATTCGGGTATACATACCAAGAATATAACTTATAATCACAGACTTAAATTGAGATAACTTAGTATGACACATAACAATACACATATTAATATTTTTATATATCTTTATTAGAATAAAAATTTTAATATAGATATAAGATTTTTTGTATTTTAATATGTTGATTATAAGTTAATTAATACATAGGCTTAAACAGTCACTGAGTAAATGTTGAATTCAACTGTGTGTGAGAGTGTGACTGTGACACTGTCAGACTTGACATATATTTACCTTAGCAGTAACCAGAACTCGTTCATTCGTAGTAATGTGACGAACATCAGTTACCCATCCACAAACAAAATAATTATACGACTCTAGAGATTTGAACGCTTTCATTTCCTCCAACGTGTATGCACTCTGTGTGCTGACAAAGTAGTTAACTATGTCCGGGTATGAAATGGCTGGCAAACTCGCGTGATCGTTTGCAAACTTCGTTTTAACCACTTCGTACGGGTCCAGTCCACCGATCAAACTCAATTTTGCCCGGTACCGTTCTCTAGAACTACTATCTAAACTATCTACATATGCAATTTTACTACTACTAGAACTTGTTGAACGTACAGACGACATTATGACGAGAGAAAAATGTGTAGTTACAGACTAGTATACAGTGAACAACGTGTGCGGCTTGACCCACAAAATGGCGTCTATTTACAACATCCGGGGATTTCGTGACGTCAATGAATTCTATGTATACAGTTAGGTCTAAAAGTTTTTGGACCATGACCCAAGTTTTGTTATTTTAGTTGTTAACAAAAACATATTTAGGGTACAATTATATAATATAATATATATAGTATCAGCTTAAAGTGCAGACTCTCTTTTTACTATGTAGCTGCCTCTTTTTCAAGGGACCAAAAGAAATTGGACAGTTGACTCCAGCTGCAAAAAAAAAAATGCATGCATTCTTTACTCGTCAATCTGTCATCAACTAAGCAGTTAAACAGTCTGGAATTGATTTCAGGCGTGTTGTTTGCAATTTGAAGCAGTCCATGTGATCGCAAATCATGCGCTCAAAAGAGCTCTCGATGGAGGTGAAACAGACCATCCTGAGGCTGAAACAAAAGAAGAAACCTATCCAAGATATATCAGAAACGTTAAGAGTGGCCAAATCAACACTTTGGTACATTCTGCGAAAAAAGGAGATCACTGGTGAGCTTGGAAACTCAAAAAGGCATGGACATCCACAGAAGACATCAGTAGTGGATGATCGGAGAAGAAACCCTTCACAACATCCACTGAAGTGAGGAACACTTGTAATGGTAAAAAGTGTGTTTGATACTACTGCTGATGTTTTCTGATTTTGTTGATCTTGCCTGAACTGCTTAGAACAGGGGTCTCCAACCAGAAGGATTTCTGAATCTTAACTATCTTTTGCAGCAGTTTGAGTACACTTCAGAAATACTTTTCTACCGTCACATTAATCTGTCAAATAAAAAAAAGCAATGTCCTGCGACTCGACCCTGCCCCTTTACATACGAAACTTGCAATTTGTCAATCAAAACATCAATTAGAAGGCGTCATTAACTACAGTCAAAGTACAGTCCAATCTAAGGTGACGACTTTGCACCGGAGGATTTAGCTAGTGGCATTATGGCGACGGCTAAGAAGCGAAAATCCTACAATTTCCATCAGGAAAGGGAAACGGAATTCTTATTTACGACTGTCAATAACAAGTGTGTTTGGTTAATCTGCAGGGCCAGCCTGTCTGTTGGCAGGCGTTGTAACGTTGAGAGCCACTTAACAGCAGTACACGGAAACTTCTCGAAGGACTTTCCTGTGGGTACAAATCTTCGGAAGGAGAAGGTAAAAGAGCTAAAGTTGGGTCTTCAGCGACAACAATCTTTATTTACCAAACCCACAAAGAGGGCACACACTGCAACTGAGGCATCTTTTAAAGTTGTGTGCATACTTACAAAGCACAAAAAACCATTCACCGATGGGGCCATTGTAAAGGACAATATGACTGCAGTAGCTGAGTCACTATTTGTGGATAATAAAAACAAAGACGATATTTTATCTGCTATTGGTGACGTGCAACTTGGAGCAAATACTGTAGCCAGGAGAATGACTGCGCTGTCTGGAGATGCCAAGACACAATTGGATTCGGACATTAAATATTCCATTCAATGTGATGTAGACTCGAGCGACGCAGCTCGAGTCTACTGCAGTTTTCGCAGTTCGCAGTTTTCATTCGCATGGTCTTTGAGGACTTCTCAACGAAGGTTTTTAGCTCTTCTTCCATTGAAAACTACCACCAAAGGTGTTAATATTTATAATGCCGTGAAGACCTATTTTGTGGAGAAAAACATAGCCTTTGAAAAGCTGGTGTCTATTACCACAGACAGGATAATCGGCCGTCATTCTGGGTTCATTGTGCACTGCAAAAATGACCCAGACTTTCCCAAGATTCTGAACTATCATTGCATTATTCACCAACAAGCAATATGCTCCAAGGTTCTGGGTTTTGACCATATCAGCGGACCAGTCGTTAGGATTATCAACTCCATTCGGGCAAAGGCAAAGCAATATCAATCATCGATCAGCTGTATTAAAGCCTCAGCTCTTCAACGGTTCAGCGCCAGATCGTTGCCCCACGCCGCCGAGGTCAACAGGAGTTGACATAAGAATTGTTAGCTGCTGCTGCTGCTGTCTCAATGCATGCTCTCCTACCCCAGCCTGTTCAGAGGTGGACCGAACCTGTTTTTGGACACTATGCTGCTTTTTTTTGTTTTTGAATTTTCTCCTTGGTGGAGTCTCTTTTTGTTAACATTAAAAGAACTGTTCTTCCTTTCGATCTCCGTTCAACCAGAACCCCCAAGTAACAGAACGATAGCAAACAAGATCTTCCCGGACCACCTACTTCAAGCTCTGACTCTTCAGGGACAAACTTTGGGACGATTTGATGGAGCCTTTCAGTCACTAAACGCTGCTGTAACACATCTGTCTCAGTCTGTTCAGGAACACCGCGGACATGTGGAGCTGAATACCACGCCTGCCCCGACGCCAACTCCCCTCCGCCCCGCCTTCCTGAGTGACGTGTCCTTGCTGCCAAGGGAACCATACATGCCAACACCAGAGCAGTATGCTGGGGATTTGGGTTTGTGTGGGAGATTTCTGCTTCAGTGTTCACTCATTTTTGAGCACCAGTCAGCCATTTATCTCTCTGATAAAACCCGTGTGGCATTTATTATTAGTCTGCTTACCGGCAGGGCAGCGCAATGGGCAACCGCATTATGGGAGAGAAATGCTCCCGTCTGTAACTCGTACTCCGGGTTCACAGCGGAGATGCGTAAGGTTTTTGACCACCCCGTGAGAGGACGCCTCCTCTCTCTCAAACAGGGTGGACAGTCAGTTGCCGAATTTTCTATTAAGTTCCATATTCTTGCAGCTGAGAGTGGGTGGTAGGAGTTAGCACTACTGGGAGTTTTTGTTCAGGGGCTCAACGAAAAATTAAAGGACGAACTGGCTCTTCCTGATGAAACTAACTCCCTGGATGAAACTATTGCCTTGGCCCTTGGCCTAGATCAGTGCTCCCCAATCTTTTTCTGTTACGCCCCCCCCCAGCAAGAAGAAAACAATTCGCACCCCCCACCTCACCATCCACTCTCTGCCACTATAAATAACAGCATTTGTCTATAAAATAGTTCTAGGTACACCTCTGCATACATCGTATTGTTGTTAACATAAAGAAACAAAAAAAAGAGATATATAGTAGTTCAACTTCAGCAATTACACTTTATTGTAGTACAGAGGAAAAAAGCATGGGGTCACACGCGCCCCCCTCAGCATCGCACCGTGCCCCCCGAGGGGGCCCGCCCCACACTTTGAAAACCCCTGTCCTGGATAATAGAATGAGAGAACGTCAACGGGAGAGGGTTTTTCTTTGTAACCAAGAAGGACAAAACCCTACGCCCATGTATTGACTACAGGGCCCTTAATGAGATTACCATTAAGAACAAGTATCCACTGCCGTTGATGAACTCTGCTTTTGACCACCTACATCAGGCTTCCATTTTCACCAAATTGGACCTCTGGAACGCTTACCACCTGGTCAGGATCCGGGAGGGGGATGAGTGCAAGACTGCCTTTAACACGCCCCTTGGCCATTTCAAATACTTGGTCATGCCAATTTGTTTTTGTTTATCTTGATGACATTTTGATTTTTCCAGGGACTTGGCTGAACACAAGCAGCATGTAAGGAGGGTGCTGCAAAGACCACTGGAGAACAAATTGTTTGTCAAGGCTGAGAAGTGTAGTTTCCTCACAAGGTCTGTATCCTTCCTTGGACTAAATATTGAGGAGGGGCAGTTAAAGGCAGACCCCGAAAAGGTGTGGCTGACTGGCCAATCCCCACAACCCGCAAACAGCTACAGCACTTCCTTGGTTTTCCAAACTTTTATCACCGATTTATTCGGAACTACAGTCAGGTAGCTGCTCCGTTAACAAACTTGACCTCCCCCAAAGTTCCCTTTTGTTGGACTCATGCAGCCAAGAAGGCTTTTTCTATTTTAAAAAGTCTTTATCAGAGCACCCATTCTAGTGCACCCTGACCCTACCCGGCAGTTTGTAGTCGAGGTGGACGCTTCTGATTCCAGGTTAGGGGCAGTTCTGTCCCAACGTTCAGCCTCTGACCAGAAAATGTGCCTTCTTTTCCCTGGAGGAATGGAGACATTGGCTAGAGGGAGCCAAACACCCCTTTTTAATTTGGCCTGATCATAAGAACCTTTCCTAACTCAGTTCAGCCAAACGTTTAAAGTTACGTCAGGTCCGCTGGGCCCTTTTTTTGGATAGATTCCGGTTTTCTCTCACTTATCACCCTGGGTCCAGGAACATTAAGCCCGATGCTCTTTCCCGTATCTCGGAATCTGAGGTGAATGATTTGAACAGGGAGGAGCCCTCCAACATCCTTCCCCCCAGATGTGTTGTCGCTGCTGTTACCTGGGAGGTGGAGGACCTGGTTCGACGGACGCAGCGGGAGGATCCAGACCCTGGAACAGGTCCACCTAACCGTCTCTTCGTGCCAGCTAGTGTCCGGTCTCAGGTGCTCCAGTGCTCCAGCCGTTTCTGGTGGCCTTCCCTAATACCAGACGTCCGGGAGAGTGTGGCTGCATGTCCTACCTGTGCCTGTAGTAAGACTTCCGGTCAGTCCCCAGCTGGTCTCCTTCAGCCTCTGGAGGTTCCCAGACGTCCTTGGTCCCACATTGCCTTGGACTATGTCACTGGGTTACCCCCATCCTCAGGTTACACCTGTAAAATAACAATTGAGGATCGATTTTCCAAGGTTGTCAATTTGGTCCCTCTAACCAAGCTCCCAGCTGCATTCGAGACTGCGGACCTCCTGGTGCAGCATCTTGTCCATCTCCATAGAATATCCCAGGAAGTGTGGGGACAGGGGCCCACAGTTCTCTTCACAGGTGTGGCGACCCTTCTGCCAGGCTTTGGGAGCCTCAGTCAGTTTGTCTTCTGGTTAGCATCTCAAACTAATGGACAGCGGAGAGAGCAAATCAAGGTCTGGGGTCAGCCCTTCGCTGTGTCACCGACCGCCATCCATCATCATGGAGCTCCGTCCTCCCATGGGTCGAATATGCCCATAATTCCCTCACCTGCTCCGCCACAGGTATGTCCCCATTTCAAATCACTCTAGGTTGCTAAACCCCTATGTTCCTTGAGCAAGAGCAGGAACTGGCTGTTCCCTCAGTTCAGGTCAACATCAACCGGCTGAGAAAGATTTGGAAGACAACTCGGGCCGCATTGCTTCGGTCCGCCTCCTGCACGAAGCAGTCGGCAGACAGACACCGCCGTCCTGTACCAATCTATCAGCCAGCTGAATGCAACAAAGTTGATTGGACAGCGCTTCAAGGTACAGATGGCCAATGATCCAAAACACAATGTGACCCAGCAACCCAGGAGTTTGTTTTAAAACAAATGTAGAATATTCTGCAATGGCCAAGTCAGTCACCCGATCTCAACCCAATTGAGTATACATTTTGCTTGCTCAAGACAAAACTTAAGGCAGAAAGACCCACAAACAGGCAACAACTGAAAGCGGCTGCAGTAAAGGCCTGGAAATCCATCACAAAGGAGGAAACACAGCATTTGGTGATGTCCATGGGTTCCAGACTTCAGGCAGTCATTGCGTGCAAAGGATTTTCAACAGAATATTGAAAATGAACATTTTACTTTTTACATTTTATTCGTCCGATTACCTTAGAGCCCCTGAAATGAGGAGAGTTTGTATATAAACAGCTACAATCCTTACATGTTTAATTATATATTTTTGTTAAATCTCTTGAATTAATCCTTAAAGTCTGCACTTCAGTTCTATTGTTTTTGTTTCATTTCAAACCTAATGTAGTGGCATGCAGAGCCAAAATCACGTAAATTGTGTCACTGTCCAAATACTTTTGGGCCTAACTGTAGATTGCTGTTTTTGTTTGAGTGCCATCTCCTCTCTAGTTTGCGCGACAGCTGCTTTTAAGTGTATGTAGAGGGAGCCAGCAGAAATGCAGAGGTGACATTTTGTTATGTGCAGTGGTGTGAATCACAATGTCACAATGACAAGGAGTTTGCTTTCCTTTCCCATTAACATGTAGTATTATGATATAGTACCCCCTCATTTGTATAACTGTAATCTTCTTTTAATATCAATTGTAATTTCATGTATAAAAGAACTTAATTTTTTTATTATTACTTTAACCCTTGTGTATGCTTATTCTTAATGTTCAATTTCCAATTTGTTCACTTCAGGATCTTTCTTTTTTTTCTTTGATTCAAAGGAAATGTTTTGAAGCGACTCCTGCAGAATGTGACAATTTCCATATTTTAAAGTAATTCCCACCACTTTCATAGATATAAACTGAAATTGAGTAGTTATTTATACAAACCAAATATTTTCTACACCTGTGTTCAGTTAATGAAGGAGAACCAAATGAAGCAAAGATGTACAGCTCAACCATCCTTGGAGTCGACGGAGAAGTCACAAGCTTGTGCAACCCTCCTGCTTAGTATGAGGGAAATGATAGGCGCAATGAACACAGACATAAATACATAAAGAACAAAACTTCAAAACAATCTTGTCCACAGCTGTTAAAAGGGAGATTTCAGTGGGCCTAAAGCCTTTTGAGAGTTAACTGGCTTCTTGTAGCAAGACTATCTTTGATCCTGGTATGGTGACGCAGAAGGGCCCTACTTCCTCCCGTCAGACTTCACTCTACAGTTTTGGGGAATAGCAGTGGTTGACAACCCACACCCACCATAAATGGTGACATCTCTGCTGCAAAAGAAATCACAGCTGTTAAAAGGGAGATTTCAGTGGGCCTAAAGCCTTTTGAGAGTTAACTGGCTTCTTGTAGCAAGACTATCTTTGACCTTGAGTAATAGGTCAATCACCATGAAAGTGACTTACCAGACCTCCAGACAAACATCAACTAGCTCACTGCAATGATTGTCTCACTGGCAAGGAAATGTGAGGATGATCAAAATAGAACAATATGTGCCTTGTGGTACATCCTCTAACAAAATTTACAGCACATCTCTTGCAGAATGTCCTGGTTTTAATGACAATACTGCACTGGATTGACCTCTTCACACTTTATGCACCACACTAAGAGACAACATACATCCATACTTAGTGTCATGTCTTGCCGGTGGTCCCACTGTTTGTCCACCAGATGGTGGCATTTCCC
>JAFBJS010005424.1:0-17853 GCA_016785265.1 Paraplagusia blochii
CCTGCCTTTCACCCCGTTGAGGTTAGAACCCAACATTTCAGAAACACCGGCGTACGTTCTCCTCACCTTGCTCCGAGAGGCGAAGCTGCTGCAACAATATATTGAGCAAATTATTGCTCAGTCCGTTTCCGGCGAACGTGGGATCAGGGTTCACTTCAATTTCCCTGGAAGTCTCTGAGGAATCCAGACCCAGAAGGAGACGACGGGCTTCATAAAGACACGAGATGTTTCTTTCCAGACCTTTGACCACAACTGACTGACAAACGCACAGACCGTGAAGGTAAGTTCTTGCAGCCACGACAGCGTGGAAAAAAAGTTGAGTATTTTCTTATTTACTGCAGTAAAGTTACGTGAATTGAACATCATGAAGACAACAGATGGAGAACGGGTCAGTACCTTACTGGTCTGCTTCACTTTGGGCTTCACACTGATGAAGACACTGAGGTTTTGCATCATCTGAGCCAGTTTACAAGGATCTGCATCTCCGTCCTCACGCATGTCAAACATCAAACACACGGGCAGACAATCCTACGAATAAACAACAACTGTTACAGAAACAGAACATTTTCCCTCCAGGCACCGGTCAACGTGACGGTCAGGGTACCATGAGCTGCTGCCGGGCCAGGCACACCCCATCAGGGCTGCCCTGGATCAGCAGCGAGGGTGGGCTCTGGGGGGCGCTGAGGTCTGGGAGGATGATCTGGGTCTGCGTCTGATGCATGACACTCAGGAAGTGAGCGCCGTTCTGACCCAACAGGAACAGGTGCTGCTGTGACGTGACGTCCAGTTGGGTGGTCACAAGACCCCCTGTGACGTCTGACCCCAGGAGCAGGTCCATCAGGATACAAGTGGCCTTCTGCATGTGAAAAAAACAACAACGTAGAAATGTTACTATACATCACGCAAAAAAACGTCCAACAAAGGATTTCCGATAATTTTGGCCGATATTAGCATATAATCTTGTATTAGTAAGAATTGTCTTTTTTTTCCTCTGATAATGAAAATTCGATAACACAATACTTAGGTATGGCCAAGTTATTTGCGCACTGAAATAGTTTGGAGGATAAATTGCTGTACTTCAAGGTGAAAGTCACTAGATGGCAGCATTACAGTTCATTCAATTATTCATTTGTTCTTTTTTGATAGCAGATCTCACGGACTGCAGACTTCATGACTGCACCATAGCATGAACCTTATAAGTTATGTCGGTCGGGGACGATGCTACGCTCAGAGCAGTGATGGTTCCTGGCAGTGCGCGAAATTGAACCAAGAGCTTTGCCGACGCACATTCGCTTCCTTAACCACTAGGCCACCACTGCCACATATTTAACTATTGTAAGGAAGAAAGGAAGGAAACCTAACTCCTTGTCATTGCGATCCAAACCACTTTGACAACCGGGTGGTGCGGGTGGTGCGGTTTATCGGGTCGATACGGCAGCTGGTGGGTTCGAACCTGGAACGCTCCCGACCTAAGTCCGCTTCCTTAAGCGATAAGCTACCACTGCCCCAGATGCGATTTTTGGTATTGTTTGATATTAAATTCAGAAATTATGTGTTTGGACAATATCGGCCACAAGGTGGCATCAGACATCCCTCGTTCCAACCTTCTTGAAGAATTGTGAAACTCCCACATGAGTCTCAGACTCACCTTGACCGCAGCAGCGTTTCCCTGCAGACCCCACACGGTGCAGCAGCTTCCATAAAAGGGAGGCTGAGCCTGGGTCTGAGGGGACACGGCCCTGAAGCTCACACTGACCCCCAGTGTCTGCACCACCTGCTGGATGAGGGGTGAACCTACATCTGGAAGAGGCTGAGGCACCAGGCTGACGGGGAGCTCAAAAGTCAAGGACACAGGTTGTAATTCCTGGGAGACGGAAAGGTCGAATGTTGGGGGAGAGAGAAAGAAGAAGACGTCAGGAGGACAAGGACAAAGTGCAGGGTTTTTCTGACCTACATTACTGTCGCCTTAGTGATAGTCCAGCTATTCATCACTTTATTGATCTCTGTCTCTGACACGTGGGGACAAATAAGGTGGGGGACAGATGAAAATTGATGCTGCATAAATAAAAAAAACCATCAGCTCACTCTGATTTTCCTCCTGGCTTCTTCTACTCCCTCTATGGGTCCAGCGATGGAGACCTGGGACAAGGTGTGAAAGATTAATGGTATTTTAATGACATTTATTTCCTCTTCCTCTTCAACCACAAGACTAAGACAATAAGACGTCCGTCACCTGGTTACTTTTCTCTCCTGACATGTTGTGACGATTGGAGTCTGGGAAGTGGATGTGACAGGAAGTGACCTCCATCACCTTCTTAATGTTTCCACCGCCTTTACCGATCACATGTGAGTGCTCCGTGTTGGCCACGTCCATCTTCAGGGTTACCTTGTTGACCTGGATTTTCAAAATAAAAGCATTTTTATCAGTGGTGTTTATCATAACGCTAACATTTTTGTTTTATTGTTACACAGTGATCATCAAACTGGAATGAATGTGTTTTCTATAAACTGAAAGGCTATTTTTATGACTTTGGCCAATCTAATTTAGAGAAGACGTCTTGTTGGCTGTTTTCTGATATCTGATCTGTTGATATTGCATTTGGTTTTCGATTCCAATACCAATATAAGCCTGGTAAAAATGTATTAATTACCCGCGTAAACACCTGTACGAGTAAGAGATTCATAAATTGGCTGCAATGCTGCCATCTAGTGGCTCTAAGCTTTAAGTTCAATTTAAATCATGCCAAACAAATGCACCTTTGGTGGGACCAGGTATTAAAATGAATGAAGAAATTGAGGAAAACAGTTGGGTGCGCTAACGTTTTTGTCATCCCTGTTGATAGTAGATAATATGGGGTAAACCAGAGCAAGGTTTGATCAGGTTTTTGAGATTGGAGGAAAAGATCTCTGATCATTTCAGCCCTTTATGACAAAGACTTTTATAAGTTACATTTTTCTGACATTTTTCTTCCCTATTCAAATAATATAATAAACTCTGTCTTCACCCGTGTTTCCAACACTTCTAGAATCTTCTTCTTGGCTTCCAGGACGTTGGCTCTTTTTCCTTCCACCTTCACGTGTGGATCTAGAGGTAAAAAAAACAGAAGATAAAGTTCATAAAACAGACTCATATTTGAGTGTTGACAGCACAGTTCGCCAGTCTGCAGATAAAAGAGTGTGAAAGTATGAGAAAGCAAACGCCGACAGGCCACGTGTGTGTGTGTGTGTGTGTGATTGGGGAAGTTTGTCACCTTTCTTTGACTTTGCTCCTATTTTTAGCTTTGAAGGCCATTTCACCTGAGTGTTAGTTTCACTCATCACCTGTGGAAGCACAGAACAATAGTGCAGGGAGGACAGAGACAGACAGGGAGAACAATCAGCAAATCACAACTCAGACAATTACACACAAAACACAGCACAGACTCGCACGACAGGCCGCCTGGTTCCCGGAACACAGAGGCTGATTTCCATTTCAAAGGCTACGACTGCAGCCCGCAATAAAACCCAGTCATCACTGTATGAAAAGTATGAGAAAGAGGGAGACGAGCAAGAGACGGAGACGTTCCTGTTCATCTCTGATGAAACATTCCTGAACCAGGAGGTGGTTTCGAAGCTGCTGATCACCCCAGACAGCTGAGGACTTTTCTCTGTTGTTCTCAACTCCATGGTTTGGTGATAAACTCATTAAAAGTCATGTGATTTACTCACCCGTTTGAAAAACTCCTCCCCGCTCTCGGCATCTTCCTGCTTTGGTGCTGGAAGAGACACCAGGACAGCAAACATGAAGACGGTCCAGGCCTCACATTGTGTCCACTGTTTACAGCACAATAATATCCATACGTGGAGAATGTGTGTCCGGTCAATATTTAAAGGCTGACTTGGACCAGAGCCGAGTGGCCGGGACAAAAAGGTTGCCGGGGACATAAACAATTTTTAAAAGGCCATCGTTCCAGGTTGACATTTACAGGGGTGGGAGGGGGGAGGAACGCCCTCACACCCCCTCGTCTCCACGGGTTACGGCGGCCAGGGCCCAGGAATGGGGACAGAATAGGACAGGGTGGCAGGAGTCTGAACTGAGAGAGGGGGCGCCGCAAATTATCCTAAAGACAGCTAATTACATTGACGCTGTTTGCTGACGTAAAGACCTCCCACTCCCCCGAAAACATTACGGTGATGGAGAGGAGGCAATAACAGGAAGACGGAGGAAGGGTTTCACTGTGGCATCAAGTGCAGCTGGATGAGCTGCGCTGTGATTAGTGTCTGACAGAGGGAACTCAGTTATCACAGTCTGAGCGAGGACAAACAGACAAACATCAGCCTCCATCTACTGCACCACCTCCAGCAGCACCACCAGCAGCACCACCAGCAGCACCACCAGCAGCATCAGTGCTGTGGAAACGATTTCCCCTCCGGTAACAAACATTTGTCATAAACCTGCCAGGCTGTGATGAGTTACGGTGGCTGTTACCTCTGCTTCCCAGACAGAAAGGATAAAAACAAACAGAAAAACCTGGAGAATGTATAAACAATTACAGGCCATGAATCCTGGACAGACAGAGACAGAAGTTCAGAGGACGAAAAAAAAGACTGACGATCACAACAAGACGAGATGGAGCTGGAGGCCCAGACAGACAGACAGATAGATAGAAACACAGACAGACAGACAGACAGAAACACAGATAGAAAGACAGACAGAAAGACAGACAGACAGACAGACAGACAGATAGATAGATAGAAACACAGACAGACAGGCAGGGAAACAGACAGACAGACAGACAGACAGACAGACAGATAGATAGATAGATAGATAGATAGATAGATAGATAGATAGATAGATAGATAGACAGTCAAACAGACAGACAAACTGATTGACAAACATAAAGAAAGATTGTCAGACAGACAGGCAGACAAGCAGGCAGACACACAGACAGGCAGATACACAGATAGATAGACAGACAGACAAACAGACAGACAGACTGATAGACAAACATAGAGAAAGATTGTCAGACAGACAGGCAGGCAGACACACAGACAGACAGATAGACAGACAGACTGATGGACAAACATAGAGAAAGACTGTCAGACAGACAGACAGATAGATGCACAGACAGACAGGCAAGCAGAAAAGGTCAAATATGATGAGCCGTGTGGAAAAACAGAAAGGTCTCAGCTCCGAGGCTCCCGTCCTCCACACAGCTGCATCATGGGATTGATTCCTCACCATACAGCATGTTCTCCAGCTTCTTCCTGTCAATCCTGAACCTCTCCTCCAACCACTCCGGGTCCAAACTCTGCTCGCCTCCATTCTCCTGTCCAGAGCTTCCTGCTCCTGTCCTCTCCTCCTCTTCCTCCTCTTCCTTAGCCGGTGTGTCACACTGGGCCTCGCTGGACTCAGTCTTCGACACTGAGTCGGGTTCTACTCTAGAGTCCATGTCGGGCTGCTGCGGTGCTACCGTGGCCGGGGCAGGAGAACTCTCCTGGGTGGAGGTGGTGGCCATAGCAGGACTGAGCCCTCGTCAGTGTTTGTGTGTGACTCAGTCGTATGTGTGCATGTGTGACCAAGGAGACCAGCAGGCAGAGGAAAAAAAGGGGACAGAGGGGTAAGACCCCCACCCCACCACCACCACCACCAGCAGCACCATTCTTTAGCTTCCCCCTCCCCTTTCACTTAATTTCCTAACAAATCTTCTTCTCTTTCCTTTTCAGCTGTTTGAAGATTTAAGCAGGAGGAACGGCCTTGTACCGCAGCGAAAGAAAAGTCACTTTTTTATCCGACATCAGTCGCATCATCACTTTCAGTCAAGCTGGACTCCAAATCCTGTTGTAATCCTGGTTTAGATGTCCACAGATTAGGTGGATAAACAACACGGCCTGTGAGAAGAAGACGTCCATATAGGACGCACACACACACACGTTCTCTACGGTGCACACAGCTAAGCAAACAAACGGCCGATCATCTACCACTGTCCTCCTTACTCTTCTTCTATAGGAGGAGCACAAAAGGCCTGAGATTCCAGAGGTCGGGGTGAAGGGGACGGATGGGAACGTCACAGCAGAGACGGTCGGAGTCTTGATTTACCGGTTACTAGTATTGCAGTGAATAACCCAGAGCTGGAGCCACACAAAATGTTAGAAGGCCAGAATCATCACTGACAACATCCTAGACTTGGAGGTAGGGTGGTAGACCCATGTCCCCTAAGACCAACTGCCAGGTTTCCACTGAGGTGCTCTGAGCATGACACCGTCCTCACCCACACCCGCAGGAAGGCTCAGAGTATGGTGCAGCGTGACATGGGTGGCAATTGTCGAGACGGAAGTACAAGAAGATGAATGAATGAACACTATTTTTAACAAAATACATGTAAAAGTCCAGCGGTGGTGGCCCGACGGTTAAGGAAACTTACTTCACCTTGAAGGCCTTGAAGGCCTTGAAACATACTAGAAGAACACTAGAAGAAAAGACTTTTATGATGTTTTCACATTCAATGTTCAGATGTAACTGTAAATATGTGATTCTATTTCAAATGTATGAGAAGTGTTTGCATATGTATCTTGGATTGTGTGTTTTTTGCATTTTTTGAAAATGAATGAATGACACGTAGAAATCATTAAGGCTTAAAGGGTTAATTGCTTTGGGCTCTTTTTTACATCCACCTTCGGTTAAATTCAGTAATTGAAGTGAAGAGGCAGAAGTAAAATAATAATAAAAATGAATAACATATTTTGGACAAGTTTGTTGGACCAGATTAAAAAGCCAAACGGGCCTCGTCTGGGCCCCCGAGCCTTAGTTTGCTCATTCCTAGTTTAGAGATCTAACCTTAGGCCATTTTTCACTGCAGATACAGAACAAAACCTGTAGGGGGTAGACTCCTCAGACTCTAACTATTAGAACATTTGTGAGAGTTAATATTTTACCATTCAGATGAATGACACTGATGAGAAACTAAAATATATATTTTTTCCTTCTTCACTTGTTTCTATGTTGCTCAGACAAATTTACTTCCTGGAAGCAGGTTTGTTAAACATTATTAAAAATGAATCTCCAGGCAGAAATTTTATCAACTCTGCAAATTACAGCAGGTAATACTTATTTGCCCGAGGAGGATGGTAAATGAAAGTCATGATGGCTGTGTCGCCATGGAAACTGCACAAAAAGCAAGTCCTTCCAAGATTACACTGGTTTTACTACCTCGGGGCCCCTCCCTCCCCCGGCCCCCAAGTTAAGACTCATCTGGAACTGGAAGAGTGTGTGTTTCCAGTAAGGGTCAGGGTCTGCGTCACTGTTTGACCCAGTGGCAAAGCAGAGAAAAGCCAAGCCGTCCTTCCAGGAGACTGATGAGCTCTGGGCACTTGGCTGAATCAACCCCCTCAAGCTGAATAACCAGAGTTCACATACGAGAAATCAGTCACTGGATAAAGCAGTCTCTTAATTCACCGCTCCCAGTGTGGCTCAAGTCTGGCCTCAGGGTAAACCACGGCCTGGAAACAGATTAAATATGGTCCCATTAAAGGTGGCACTAATTTACCAGGAGTGATAAATAATAAATGCAATACAATAAAAGTTTTTTCTTTGTTCTAGAGGAGAACTTGTAGTTTGTTTTTAAACAACGACAGGTTTTTATTCTAGAGTCCAATCCAAGATATGAAGAATTATTTATTTATCTAGGTTCGTGCATTTCTACTTATTGCTATGTTTTTCAGTATTTTTTTTTTAAATCAATAAAATGTGTTAAAAACAACAGAAAACACGGAAACTGTGCATAACTTCTTCTTCTACTAAACTAGTTTAAATATAGGAATAGGAATAGGAATTGTTTATTGCTCATCAACACACTTTTTACAGTTTACAATTTTACAAAAACAGAAGAGAAATATATATATATATACACATATATATATATACATATATATATACCAACAGATAGTTAAATAATAAAAATAATAGTTAAATGACAGAAAGATAAAGAAAATGTAATCAACTGTAAGAGATGGGGAAAAATATATAATATTTTAATTTTTATTTTAATAAATATAATATTTTCTTGATTATATGATGCATGGAATGGATGACAGTACAAAAGTTCTAATTGTAAAGAATCTGCTTCTGCATTCTTCTGAATACTGAGGGTGGATTCTGGCTGACACAGCTGTGCACTGTTGGAGACACAGGATGAACACAGTGGGTTGCATCTTCTTGTTATTTACCAAAGTATGCTTAGGTCTATAACAAGAATAAAGAATAGATTTTTTTTTAATCCCGGTCTAACGTCTAGATCTTGTGGAACAACATACATTGTTAAAAGGGAAAATAGTAGATTAAAAATCATATAAATCATGATATAAATCATTATATGAGGCTGAGGATTTTATTTTTATGTTGCATTGAACTTAAAGATACTAAGCCCTTTTTTGTTTGCCTGCTTTAAATTATTCCTCTATAGCTCGGTCATATTTTCAGCCGGTTTCATCATCCTGCAGCAGCGTCTGAACAAGATTAGTTGCAGGAACATCCATCTGTCTTTAACAGTTACCATAATGTCTTGATGCAACACATTTGAAACTGAATTACCAATGTTTTCTGTTCCCGAGATGCAATAAAAGGGAAGGACATTTGGGTTTTGGACAAAATCTGACAAGACGTCAGAGATCATAAATGCAAAATGGATAAGACCATTTTGTGGGAAAGTTTTGTGCTCAGTTTTCAGAGGTAACATCTTATGACAGAAATCCAATATTTAGGAACTTCTGTATAATTAAACAAACTGAAATAATGAACTAAACGTATCTTTACACTGTGCATGGGTCACATGTGTTAGGGTGATAATTAGCTGCATGCAAAACAATTTAAATTATAGTGTTAACTTGTGATGTTAGTAAATTTTGTGTATGTCCCCAATAAACAACAAAGAATCATTTATTTCAAGACTAGTAAAATGGTATTCCCGTCATTCACAGTTCATTCTTGTAATTAGTTATTTATAAAAAATAACACAATGAAATAAGAAAGACATTTTATTATTATTATTTATTCAATGTCTAACCCACTGCCCTGTTTCTTAAATTTAACCTCTGTTCGTCTCTCTTCTTTTCCGGGTTCGTTCTGTTGTTGTAATTTCCGCCTGTGCCGCAGAGTGACGCTGTGGTTTCAATAACACCATTTGTCGAACCTCCCCGATTGCGCCATTTCCGGTTTCAGACTGCTACTGGTCTCGTGACTTTATTGCTTCTTATTTGGCGATTTTTAACTGCGGAAAATGGCAGAAACAGACGTTTATTGTCTGTTTGTGCCATGTAACATAAACCAATGCTGGAGTTTGTGAATCCTGGACGAGTGTAATGATGTTGTCTTTGACATAGAACTGCCGTAAAGTGACAGACAAACCATGTGGAGAATCCAAGGTTTCGTCGGCAGAGGTGAGTGAAGAGTCACAGACGCTGTGTTGACAAACAACGCATTTTTACATTGTGTCTGTATTGACATAGGGTTTATTGTTGTAAAACACACGGTAACTTTGTGCCGGAGTCGTGTTTAGCTGCCGGCTAATCAAAAAGGCTGCGTGTCTGTAACTGACACCATCAGGTGGTTTATTTTGGTAACGACGGCCACAGCTTCTTTCCGGAAGTTTCCTCCTAGCTGTGTGTTTCATAAACAGAAGTAGAAAACTATATTTTCACCTACACTGTACTACACTTTCGCAATTACAACGGGTTTTCTGTATCTTTTTAATAACATTAACGTTTTCACATTCAAGTTTTATACATGTCTACGTAATGTCATAATTTCCCGAAGGATTAATAAAGTTCTATCTCTCCACGTCCATGTCCCTAAGGCAGCAAGAACAGATAAATTTATATATATATGAACAGGTAATGCCACGGTATTATTCTCTTTCTTACTTACTGCAGTTAATTGGTATTTATTCAAGTAACTAATTTTGGCCATTGGTGTCAAATAAAACAAGTCATAAAAATGACTTTAACTCTAGCGGGCCATATAAAATTACTAGGCGGGCCACATTTGGCCCCCTGAGCCTTAAGTTTGACACATTTGCGTTAACCTGACTGTCACCATTGCTTTTCACAATAAATATTCGCACTAGATATACATTTTCAAGACATATTATTCACATCTTAATCCACTTTACACAGAGTTAGCGTGTGAAAATCTGATCGTCTTTACTTTTTTGGCTATGTTTAATCAAATTAGTTGGTAAATCTTGTTTTTTGTCCTAATGTTGTCAGCCTATTATTTCTTTTAAAAGAAATTCTTATATGTGACTCTGTTTTATTTTGTATATATTTGCATGTACGTTTTTCCAGCTTGGTTTTGTTTTATCCTCATTTTTCTGTTCTTGTTCCTGTCAGTTCTACATCGGTGTTATGGCAACAGTCCACTGCGACTGCCTCAGAACCACCACGTGGAGGATGAAGTCCTCAACACCTCAGCTGTCCTCTCCACCTCCCGACACTCCCCTGACAGCAGGTATCAAACCACACCTGTCTTCTCTGTTTTACACTGTCCAGCTCAGATGATGTCGCTGTCTGACAGGAAAGGTCAAAATAATTGTAACAAAAAGAAATGCCTCCAGCGTCACTTTGATTTTCTACTTCTATCCTCGAAAGTCCAGTCCACACGAGCTGGTGAAAAAGACCAGTCAAATCACCGTCAAACCTGAAATTTTGCTCTACATCCAAGTGATTTTCGTTCCTCTTTTTGCTTCTGTTTTGATTCTCTGCTCTCTCTTCTTCTTTTTCACTCAAGGCCACTTTTACAGGTGGTTGCATCACTCAGCAGCGTCTGCCATCTCTATAAACACGACCGTCTGAAGGACTTGTCCTCCGACTCTAGCGATGTTCGAAAATCAAACAATTTACAAAAAACTGTTGTTTTTTTTATGTTTATTCCTGCAGCTCCCACAACCACCAGGATGGAGAGAGGAGGAGGAAAGAGAGGACATTTCAGTTCAACTACACTGAGCTTCCACAGTACACAATGCTGGACGCTGTTGGACTGGTATGTCTGTTAATGTATTGTGTTTAACCCATCATGGTGGTCAGACAAATAGATAGATGGAAAGATAGATAAACAGATAAGTAGATGGATAGATAGGTAGATACAAGTATATACAGTAGATGTAGATAGATAGATAGATACATGGATAGTAGGGGTGTGACGATTCACTCACATAACGATCCGATTCATTTTTCGATTCACAGGCTACATTCCGATTCAGGAACGATTCATAAAAAATATTAAATGATCAATCCAGTTCAATCTGATTCGGATTAGTTCGATCCAAAACGATTAATTTGCACACCCCTAACATATATATAGTGTATATTAGGGGTGTGACGATTCACCCACATAACGATCCAATTCATATCTCGATTCACAGGCTACGAGCCGATTCAGGAACGATTCATTAAAAATATCAAACAATCGATCCAGTTCGATCCGATTCGGTTCAGTTCGATTCAAAATGATTAATTTTCACACCTCTAATGGATAGATACATAGATGATAGATAGATGCATTGAAGGAAAAGAGATAAGGAAGGCAAACCTTCCTTGTGCTAATATATAATGTTAATTTTTTTTCAAACTTTGTCAATTTGTGATTATTGAAAGCAAGAATTGTTGGATTTTTTTGATGACACTAAATCCAACAGACTTTTCTAAATTAACTCTGAACCTGTCTCTTTCTAGGGGGCAGCAGCCGCTCTTTTTATGCAGCTGTGCAGGAGGGTCCACTCTCAGTTCTCATCAGCTACAGATCCTGGTCCAACCCCTGGAGGCCTGACCTCCCACTCCTCAGTGAAGAAGTGTGGCTACCGCATCGTCTTGGAAATCTGTAAGAATTTGAATGTAATTTTTTTTATCCAGTAAACATTACAATTTTTTTTCACCTTTTGTCCTCCTCTCCTATCTCTTGTAGTGTCCAGGAATGATGTCCTGCCTCGAGGAAGGAGTGTGTTGTGCCTCATGGCGGTGCCAGAGAGACAGAACGAACATCAGATCGAGTCTGGAAGCAGCAGCAACAGCAGTTCAAGTCACCAAAGCAGCAGCAGTAGCGGGAGTACACGCAGTTCAACGTGTGACCAACAGAGGTCGCCCGTCAACGACGATTCAGCATTATCAGGTCTGTTCTTCTCTAGGTAGTTTCAAACGTTAGAATGCATTTTATTTTAGTCAACTTTTCCAATTTTTTTTCAGACTTGGAAGAATCCGATCTCCCAGAGTCTCAGTGTCTTCAGAATGATGCCTGCAAAAATGATGATGATGATAATCACAAGGTGAGAAACGTCTTTTTACTTTACTATATGTCCAGAGAAGCCAGATTGAGATGGTTTGGACATGTTCAGAGGAGAGACAGTGGATACTTTGGTAGAAGAATGATCTTAGAGATGGAGCTACCAGGTAGGAGACAAGGAGGAGATTGATGGATGCAGTGAGGGAGGACATGGAGGTAGTTGGAGTTAGAGTAGAAGATGCAGAGGACCTGCTGGGGCAACCCCTGAAAAAAGAAGAAAGAAGATATGTCATTAATCAATAAGGCTTTCCCATGAAAATAATATTTAATTTTGATTTCTTTTTCTTTTCCCTCCAGTCGGCCAGTTTGGTGAATGAAGACAAGTTGACAGAAGCCACACTGAACCTAAAAGACGTAGGAGACAACAGTATCTCAGTTGTCCTCAACATCATAGGTAATATTTTATGGCTCAACCAAATTAATATTTGAATTATTCCAAATTACAGTAAAATTTAGTTGGTTATTTTTATTTGTCATTTGTTCATCTCACAGGTCTAGAAAATGCCAAGGTAGAGAACTACCAGGAGGCATTCGCTTGTTTTTTAGCCGCCGCTCAACAAGGTTACAACAAAGCCCAGTTTAATGTCGCTGTGTGTTATGAAAAGGGCAGAGGAGTTAAAAAAGATCTGGAAAAGGTGAGAAGTGTTTCACTGTTGGAGTTTTTCATCCTGATCACAGATGTTCTAACAGAAATGATGACTTTTCTTCTCCAGGCCCTGCATTACTACAGACAGGCTGCAGACACAGGCCACACACAGGCTCAGTACCGGTGTGCAAAACTGCTGCTGACCAACAGGGGGCATCAGAGTTCAGAGGAGCTGAACACGGCTATTGAGCTGCTTGAAAAAGCTTCTGCAGCTGGGTTCACCAAGGTAAGAGTCCTTCAATGTCCTTGGCTCCATTTAGACAAGAATTATTTTTTCATCGCCTGAAACTGCTTATGCATAATGTTGAGTCCAGATGGAAGAACTTATGCATTTGGTTTAATTAATTTAATTCTTCTGCAGATTTTTTTTTTTTATTAAAAATAATTTTCTAAGATTACCTTCTTATTTACTCATTGAACTATTAACTCCTCTTCAACTCCTCAGGCTCAGATCTGTCTGGCATCAGTTTACTCTCAAAAACCAGTGAGAAACGTGTGCAAATCCATCCATTGCCTAAAGATGGCAGCAGAGGCCGATGTAAGTTTCCTTCTAGATGCTTCTAATTTTGTTTCTCAGTGGTTTAATCGCTGAATCCTCTCTCTTCTGATGTGATACACATTATTTTTTTACATGGATCTTGATAATATATAGATACATTTTAATGTTTTCTTGTGTGTTAAGGATGGCAAAGCCTTGCTGTTGCTGGGCGAGTGTCACCAGCGTGGCTTTGGGGTGGAGGAGAGCCTGAGGACAGCGTTGGACTTTTACAAACGAGCAGCCGAAGCAGGAAACGATCAGGCTAAGAATCTGCTCAAACCTCCAAATACTACAGAAATAAACGGTGAGGAGACTTTATTTATACTCGGAGGCAGCCGTATTTATATCAATTACCACTTTTATACTCCTGTTATTGAAGACGCTGAGAGAAACGGGCTGTTATTGAGAGATGATATCTGTGAGGCGTAGACATTGATTTTCCTTCTGTCTCCTCTTCCTCAGTAGCAGCCGTGCTGCGCTCCATCAGCTCCGCTCCCTGTTTCTCTGTTGCCAAGCATCAGCTGCAGCCACTCTCCTCTCTGGCCGCTCAGGTTTCATCCTCCGCCTCTCACCCAACTGCCCTTCCGCTCCTGCCCCACTCCTGGAGCACTGGGAGTCTGTTTGCTGCACCGGCTCCATCTTCCTCCCGTCACCTCCTTCCTTTCAGCATAGAGGGAGGAACCTGTCATTGGACGGTGGGGGTCGGTTAGTTCTCCTCACGAACACAATTGTACTGTTATGTTTTTATTTTTCTTACATGAGAGAAAGGGTTGATGTTTGATTGGTTTGTAAATATTGTGCAATGTTTGATTTTTTTTTTTTCTCATTTAAAGCTAGTTAGTGTTTATACGTCCAAAAAATTATGTTATTTTCAACGGTAAACATTTATCAGATGTGTGCGAACAGCTGAGCGTCAACTTGGTTTTGAGCGTCAACTTTATCCTTTTTATGTTCAACACAGTATTTATTTTCACAGGTTGAAGGTTCTAGTGCAGCTCAGAACATGTGAATGTGCCTTGATCTCGGTTCTCAGTTGACACCAAATATTTTAGGTCTGTGAGGAGGACATTATTGATGGGCATTGAATCATTGACGAGGGAAGATTTTAGGACATTAACGCTCTTCAGATTTTACCGCAGTTATAGGTGAAGAATGAATGGAGGAAAATTATGTGCCTGAGCTTCTCCAATTGTCCAGAATGAATAATGTTGCACTGGGATTGAAAAAATATTCTGTTGTACGCACAAACTGACAAAAAATAAAAACAAACAACTGAAATGACTGACATGTTTCTGGCGCCTGTTGATAAACGTATACATATGTTTGTTGTGTCATCATTTCTGTAGGTTTGTAATAATGTTCTCAACTGTGAACTTTTTCTCTAATTTGGTGTAAAAGGCATTTTAAATGGACACAAAAGTCTGTATTTATAATAATAATAAAGATATTTTTGAAAGACTTCTGGTCAGGGGTGGAGCTAGAGTCTCTTGGGCCACCAACTCCACCCTAGCATTGCAGACAGCAAAAAAAAAAAAAATAAAAAGTTTTTTTCGGTGTCAGGGTCTTTTAGGCTCCAAGAAAGATATTGCTGGGGCCCTCAGCCCATCAGTGAGCACAGCAAAAAAAAAAGAAAAAAGTCCCCCTAGTGGCTGGGGCCCCAAGCAGCTCCCTGGCATGCACCATCCCTGGTGCTGGTAAATATTCAGGACAAAATCTGCTATGTTTGCTTCTTTTTGTCTGTTCCCAAATGATTTTTTTGCCTTTGTTGAATGTTTTTATTTACTTTTTTTACGTAAAAAAATACATCTAATCCTGTAAAATTTGTACAAGTTGTAAACAAAATGTTAGGTACATTTTTGATGTAATTTACATGACATGTAAAATGTAAAGTTTGCTTTTTTATACTTTCTGAAATAGACGAATCTGAACATCTTGTTCTTGTCAAAGTCAGACCTGTTCTAATCTGAAAACTTTGGTCTTTGACTTTTTTTTTTTTTTTTTTTGACGCACTCTGGTTTTATGTGCGTCAGAATCAAACGTGACGCCCATTCTTAACCATTCATACTGTCTTCCACAGACCCAGAGCATGACGTAACACTCCGATGATGTGTGATTTCATTACCTGAGTTGCAAAATAACACCGGCAGATTTATTATGACTCTGCAGCTTCGCGGCCTCTGATTGGCTGCGCCGGGTGGGAGCTGTTCGTCGACACCACAGCGCCGCTCCGGGATCCTGTGGCGCACAGAGACAGCGCAGCTCCGCCGCCAGCCAGCAGCCGAGGCGGGCTGGGAATGTTGTGATGTGATCCGATGCGGGCAGCTCCGGGCGGACTGGCTCTTAAAAGCGGCTGACGACGTCGGCCCTGCTCACCCGACGCTGTGTTCGGAGCGGAGAAGCCGAAGCCGAAGCCTGGAGACGGACAGAACCGAAGCCGAACGGTGAGTGGATGTAAATATAGATGCTTTCCATGGGATGGGGATGCGCTCCCCTCCCAGTGCGGCGGTGATGCTGATGATGATAGAGCTGCGAGGCAGGGTAGGACACGGGGGTGGGATTCTCCCCCACTGTGGTCGCATCCACAGGGTTTTTCTGGTGATTTATTGTGAAAAACTCCACCTATAGAAAAGCCTGCCGGGCGTTGTGTTAGATGTAGCGGATGGGAGGCAGATGCAGCAGTGAGGGAGTTAACTAACAGGAGGAGGCAGTGGGGAAGCGAGGTGCTACTCCACCCATGACATCATCGACTTTTTCAAGTTCATCTTCTCCTCTGCCTGAGGTTTCATCTGTTGCATCTCAATCCAAAGCATCTGGATGCAGGTCAGGGGTGGTGGTAGACCGGGAGCGGAGCTGGAGGAGTGAAGGGTGGTGTCTCCTCACACTGGGCTCAGATTTTTAATCAATATATAACGTTGTTTTCAGTGGAATTCATCTGATGTGTGGCGTGAAATGACATTCTGGTGTTTATTTCCATCCCAGGTGAGTCTGGAGTGAAAACACCTGTAAAGAAGGTAAGAAGATGGATTCATTACTGTGTTTGGAAACATCTAAGATCATTGATATAATCAGTTTAGAAGGAGATGTTTCTTCACAACAGTTTGGTCAGATTATTAAGAAAGGCCTCTGCTGTTACAGAGGACAACAGATTCATTCAGGACAACTGTGTCTCTGCCTCTGTGTGGACACTTTCCTGTAAACTGCTGTGTCATTCTGCCTGATTTCCTGCCTACAAAGCCCATCCGTTCTCCTCCCCGCTCCCCCCTCGCATCTTTCGACCCACTTTGTTTAACTGATGGAGACCTGGCTGCCTGGTGGAGGAGAAAATCCCCAAAGAAAAGTGTCTGATGTATGATTTATGATAGTGTGTGTGTGTATTTTTTTTCTATTTTTGGCAAAATGTGGTGGAAACAACAACAGAGAGTAAAAAAATCTGCCTGTTTATTATGTGTTTTTGTGAGAAGCTTGGTTTAACGAAGAGAAGTTTAAGTTTTTAAGCATTTTTATGATATAAAAAGTCCCTTATTGCAAAACCAAACTGTATTTGTATGCATTTAGTTTCAATATAAACATGTAGTGGTGTTACAGTAAATTAGATTACAATCTGAACAAAAACACAGGTTAAACATTTATAATATAGTAAAAATCTGTGTTAGAAAGTCATAGAATAAACCAAGTCTGACTCAGGTGAAAATGAGAAAAAGGAGTAAAAGGTAAAAAATGTTAAAAATTTGAAATACTGTTGTAACAAAAAAAAAGTTAAACATTACCTTAGGTGCTGCCAAGAAAGAGCTTCAATATAGCGAAAAGATTTGGCAAAAGACATAAATACTACACCATAGAAAGAGGTTTAATTTTTTTTATTGTTATTGTTATTTATAATTGCTATATTGATATAATAATAAAAAAAGAAAATATTTTTTAAACCTCTTACTATCGTGTAATATTTATGTCTTTATTAAATAATAATAATTAGGTATTTATCGTTATGATATTAGCATTTTGCCGATATGTGGATCGGTGGATCAGATTTTTATTATCAAAAGCTACGGTAACCAGCCATGATGGATGGATTAGCGACACTAGGAATAGACAGAAGACAGGAGACAGAGCTGAAGGTGGAGAAGTCAGAGATGCTAAGGTTCTCTTTAGGAGAGACAAGGATGGACAGGATCAGGGATGAGGTGATTAGAGGGACAACACAGACAGGAAGGTTTGGAGAAAAAGCTAGAGATGACAGATTGAGATGGTTTGGACATGTTCAGAGGAGGGACAGTGGATACATTGGTAGAAGAATGATTTCAGAGATGGAGCTACCAGGTAGGAGACAAAGAAGAGATTGATGGATGCAGTGAGGGAGGA
>JAFBJS010005424.1:17954-28573 GCA_016785265.1 Paraplagusia blochii
ACAAGGATGGACAGGATCAGGAATGAGGTGATAAGAGGGACAACACAGACAGGAAGGTTTGGAGTAAAAGCTAGAGAAGACAGATTGAGATGGTTTGGACATGTTCAGAGGAGGGAAGATGTGTATAAGAGACAGGAGTAGAAGATACAGAGGACAGGGTGAAAATGGACAAGCTGAAAGAATAAGTAACAAAAATCAAACGATTCCAAGTGAGGTATTTGTCCTCCTGGATGAGACATGATGCTCCAGGTGTCCTATGCACCTGTTGACTCCAGTTGTACCTGAGTCATATAGACACTGAGCGCGAACACTGAATCAGCATAAACAGCTTGTTGTCACTGTCTGGTTCAGTGACAGCGGAACACGGCGAGGAGACGGAGAATGGGGGACCTGCATGTGTAAAGTGCACTGCATCAGGATTCTGTCCTCGCCTCCAATCCGCCGCCGTCTTTTCCCAAGAAGTTGTTGTGCTTTGAAAATCTGCTGTGTTTGTGTTTTCCATGATTCTGAGAAAAGATGCTGATGATGTTCTGCAGCACCGGTGTAAAGGTTACACAGCACGGAAGATCAGCTTGGATTTGTTGGTTTTTGGTTGACGGTTTTACCTCCAACAACACTATGAATGGATTGTTAAAATTGCACATCGGATCTTTAAATATTAACCTAAATGTTGGGACAATAATCAGTATTCACTGATATGGGAATCAGAAAGTGTTTTGGATGATAATGACAAAAAGTTAATCTTGGACAAACCTAACTTATGTGTATTTACAGCTCTTATCAATAATTAACCAATACTTAAACATTTACTTTTTCTTCCAAGAGTATTAAAACCATAATTACTACCAATCAAACACATGTAAAATATTCAATACAATTTGCTTTAAGAGGCCGGGTGTAAATGTAGTTTAAAGAGTAAACATGTAACTACTCCATATCGTATAAATACATGTTCCTGCAGTTTAATATTATTTATTTACGTGAATAATATTGTTCCTTTCTGTGTTTTTAATTTATCTGGTTAAGAAATTCTGCTGCATTGACTTTATGAAATGCTCCTGCGGGCCATAGAAGATGACTTGGTGGACCGCATTCGGCCCCCAGGCCTTGAGTTTGACACACAACTCAACTTTTATTTGTGTAAAGTGCCATATCCCAACAACTGGTGAGTCAGAGCATTTTACAGGCGAGCAGAAGATGTCAGTAAAAAAAAAACAGCCCTTAAAGACCCTCACATGTGTCCTACCGGGTCACAGTCTCCACTGCAGCCACCCAAATCACACTGCACCATACTGTGAGTGGTGAGCCCACTGGAAGTTATGAGTGTCCAGACAGTGATCTAATCAACGTTCTGACCCCCAAAAAACCTACAATGGCAACCGGGCAGCTAGTGGATTCGAACCCTAAGCCTTGCAGAGCCAAGTCTGCATCCTTAACCACTAGGCCACGTATGCCGTAATTTTTTTTTTTTTTTCATGTATTAATGTATCATGATATAAAGTAAATTAAAACAAATATCCCAGTGCTTAAGGTAAAATGTTTAGCGATTGAAGATATTTTGAAAAAAAATAAAAGAAAAATGCATTCACAAAAGTAAAAGTAAATTCTTCCGCTAATTAAACAAGAAAACCAAGAGCAAAAGAACCATTTAACCAATTAAAGGTTGTTTAATTGTCACCACTAACTGATTAAATCCAGGTTTGTTTTCGGATCCTTGTGTTTCCCTGAATGACTTTTTCGCGGTGTTCCATCTGTATTCTGTTCCCATCTCTGCGTCTCATCCGCCCAGAGAGATAAAAACCCAGATTAGTGATGTAGCAGGAGGCGCCTCACACTTGTTCTTCTCTACAATCCACTCTTCTCCTGGTCCATGGCTGTGAAAGTTACTGTCATCTCAGGACAACGAATATGCACAAAAATGCAGTTTGACTCCAGGTCTGATTTATTAGCATTATGTGGGCGATAAAATGAAATAAATTAAGGGAAAAAAAAAAACACCTTGATGGAACCTGCGTAAACACTGCACTAATCCAGCCTCGTAATTACAGCAGTGGCCGTTCCATCATTATTAACCACCGTCAGAGGCTTTAACGAAGCCTGTGACCACATTGACAGAGTATTATTGCTCTCTGACTTACTGACTGACTCAGCAGGAAAATGCGACCCATGAATTTTCCAGGCAGCTCCGTAAACCTGGGGCACGGATATTTAAATGATCCAAACATTAAATATTTAAATGTTGCTTTTTTTTATGGATTCCAGTTGATGCTGGGTGTTAAATAATTGTGGTATGGACCTAGAACGTCTTCCTCGTCATTCAGAACCTGTTGCTGCAGGTGTTCCAACCTGGTTGCCTAAGTCCCAAGAGTCAAACTGAGGCCCGAGGGCCAAATCTGGCCCACAGATATATTTTATTTGGCCCTTCAGATCATATCAAATGTGTATGAGAATTCATCTGACAGTATATTGTAGCGTTTGCTCTTTATGAATTAGGTTTTAGATCATAATTGTTGCTTTTAGTCTAAGAAAAACAGATTTATATCAAAAATGAACTCAAAAGGCAATGGTAAATGAGACGTAACAGGAAAAGAAATGCTACTGAAGTGTGTTTTAATTCAGATTAAAATCTCATGCTAAATGTCTGTCAAATTTTCATTAAATATCAATTTTGGACCACAATCGCATCCCATTTGTTTTAATTTTAGCCCTGTGTGAATTAGAGTTTGACCCATTGGACAGTGATTTGAAAGAAGATTTTGTGTTAAAAAAATGTGTTTTTATGTATTAACATATAAATATTAATATTTTTCATCTTCAATTGAATATATTCTATGAATAAGTCATTCATGTTTTTGTTTGTTTTGTTAAAAGCACAAAAATTTAACTGAAAAACACATGTATGGTACATACAGGACAGTGATGCCTTCACTGTCCTTTGAAAAATGTTGGACACATTTGAAACTGTTTTTGTTCAGTTAGAATTGAAAAATAATATAAAAATAGGTCAGGGTTGGTGGCCCAGTGGTTGGGGAAGCAGGACTTGGGTCTGCAGGGTTTCAGGTTTGAATCCACCAGCTGCCGGGTTGCCATTGAGGGGCTCTGAGCATAGCACTGTCACAACTTCGATAACTTCTTGTGGGCTCACCACCCACAGAAAGGTTGACATTGTGGTGCAGTGAGATTTTTGGTGGCACCAGCCGCCCCTGCGACCCGGCAACGGACATGAAGATGAAGGTGAATGAATGGATCATAAACTAATCGACTCTGTTGTTTTCTCCGCAGACGTCTATTCCCACTCAGCCATGATGTCAGTACAAACACCTCCTCTCTCCCGCTCTGGCTCCTCCCCATCCAATGTGGGTTCAGCCAACAGAAGTGGCTCCTCCTCCACGCCACCGACCTCTCTCAATCTCCGCTCCTCGTACAACCAGCTGCTTGGACGTGATGTCATCAAGGAGACCATGGAGACGGGAAGCTCGGCCACGTTACCAAAGAGCCGTCAGAGGTACGGCATGACCAGCGTGCACTTTGACAACCTGTCCACCAAAAACCAACCCACCACCCGGGGTCGAGGTCTACCCACCAAGTCCTCCTCCAGCTCAGCGCTCTACTCCTCCTCCTCCTCCTCATCCCTCTTCAACGGTACCAACCCTAAACTTGCTAAGAATGGAGCCAACATGCAGAGACGAGCCGAGAGCCAACAGCTGGAACTCAACAGAGCTGCAACCGAGGGCAAAGTAGACAATGACTTCATCAGAAACTCCACTTCTGATTGGCTGGAGTTTGAAAAAGACAATTCACAGCAGGCGCCATTCCGCAGGAGGACCAAGAGCTTCTTGGACTATCACAGGAAGGGCTGGGATCTGGACTTCAACTTGGGAAATAAGGAGGAGAAGGAGGAGAAGAAGCAGTCTTCTCCGGAGAAGGAGCAAGCAAGTCCTGCCAAGGAAAGGGAGGGCCAGAAGGAGGAGAAACCAATCAAACAGATCAGTCAGGAAGAGAAAGAAGAGGTGGCGCCAGTAGTGGAGGAGGAGGACGAAAATGAGGAGGATGAACCGACTCCTACCCCGAGACAACCTCTGCTCCCCGTGGTAATGGAGGCCCCTCTTTCCTCCACCTCCTCCTCCTCCAACAGTCCAGAGTGGGTACCAGACAACCACAACCACCTCCAGAACCAGGCCTCAGCTCACGTCAAAGAGGAGCTGTGCGTCCAACTGCAGGCTAGTCCCCGAAGTCCTGCAAAGCCTCCTCGTAGCTCACAGCCGAGGGTCATCAAAGTGGAGCTACACCCCAACAACGAGAACCAGTTCCTACAACAGTACCCTCCGTCCCCAAAACTGACCCGAGCTGCAGAACGCAGTACTCCCACCAGGAGTCGAGCACCACCTTCTCTACCGGAGCCAGAATCGGAGACCGGGCTTCCACGAGTGGGTTTGAAAATGGACATGACTCCTGATAGCCCATCGGAGGACGAAGACTCAAGCTGGACCACTCTATCTCAGGAGACGCCGTCTCCGCAGACCCCAAAGGAAGCAGGTTTGATCAACTTCCTTCAATCTTCACGGTTTGATATAGGAATACAGTTGGACTTCAAAATAAGAGCGGCCCAAGTTATGAGTAAGCTAGGGCTCAACTAAGCTCTACTGTCCAAACGAAAAAGCACTGCCACTGTCTCCGTCTCTCTCTTCTTTGTCCTTCTGTGTCCTTTTCTTACGTTTATCCCGACACTCTGCGATGAGCACATTTTATTTCTAAAACTAGTTTTATTCCTAATGGGAAAAACACGATAGACTTGTATCTTGAAGCCTCTTGAAGTTTATGTCAAAGGAAACCGTGTCTTATTAGTGATAACTGAAGAACGTTTGAAGGACACACTGAGCTTCCTTATAATGTAATAGTCCGACATGAAGACGCTTCAGAAGGTTAAAGAATATATTAGTGTAGATAGAAGATTTATGAGTCCAAAGACGGGGAAGGGGGATTCACTCATTTGATGTTTCCAGAGGGAACGATCCCTGGGGTTTCCATGACAACAGAGATCAAGTCTGTTCCATCCAGTCCATCTCTGTGGAGACATATATCAGAACTGTTGTGTATGTGTCATGGTCAAAAAGGCATCAGAAGAACCCGACTGTAGTAAATAAAGTTCTTTACTGTAAGTGTTGACGTGATGCTCTGGTGTCATCCTTCAGCAGATGTTTGGAGTGAAGGTGATCTGCCACCAGGTTGGAGGGAGATCTCGGACTCATCAGAGGTCTATTTCTGGCACGTCCCCACCGGCACCACACAGTACCACCGACCTGTTGCCGGAGGCAACCAGCAGCTTCACAACAGCCCTCCTGACAATGAGCCTGACACTGAGCCTGACCCACAACAGGCCCTGAAGCCACCAGCCGAGGTGAGGAAACCTTGTTATCCTGCAGCACTTGAACACATCTGAGTCCAGCTGTGGTTTAGAGGCTGAACCACTGACATGGTTAATGTCAGTGGTTCATATTAACATGGGTAACAGTCAGTAACTCATTAAAATTGTTCAATTCCTACAGAGATGAGAAAAAGTTTTTATCAGAAAGAGTTCTGGAAGATCCAAGGATAATGTGGTTATTCTATTCTGTTCTATTCTATTCTATTATGTTTTGTTCTATATTTACTGATTATGAGAATGTGTTAAAACTCAAGGCCTGCAGTCCAAATGTGGTCCGTCACGCCAATTTGTTTGGCCGGTAGCAGCTTAAAAAGCATTTGCCTCATAATAAAATCCTTATTACACTGCATTATCAATTCATTAAAATTAAAAATAATTTAGAAAAATATTGCAGGAAGATATATAGAATAGATTAAAATAGTTTATTGTTCCTCCCTGAAAGAAACACATTTTTTTACAGTAGCTCTATTAAAATTAGAAATGTGAAAAATAACAATAAGCTTTATTTAGAATGATATAAAAACAATAATAGAAAATAAAATAAAATACATACATATGTACACCAATAAAATAGGTTATAGAAAAAAGTAGGAAATTTGATCAAATGTAAGTAGAAAAAATCTAATAAAATACAAATTTACAAAAGTTGATATTATGTGTGTTATTAGTGAAATAATAATAAAATATTAACACATAAATAGTTAATAATTCAGTAAGTCTTTCACTTACAACTGTCTCTGCAAGGGGAACTATGTTGCCGTGGCGACCCCCAAACATGCTGTGACAAACTACATCCTACCTTTTTATATAATGGTCTTATATATTGAAGCATCACAAATCATAGATTTATAAGGGTACGTTGAAATTTATTAATAGAAAATTGTTATATTTTATAAATTAAAGCTGTTTCCTATATATAAAGTTAAATATTTATGAGGCAAAGAAGACAATGCTGCCGATCTGTGGTTCTCGATGTCATTCAAACTCAAATAATTATTTTATTGAGATCTGTTCTTCCTGAGATGAACTCTCCCACTGTCCTTTGTCCCTGTCTTCTCACTCTAACCCTGCGTCTTCCCCTCAGCGTCCCATCAGTCTGATGTCTGACAGCTCGGTGGAGCCTGTTCCCTCACCGTCTGGCTCCTGTCCCTCTTCCTCCTCCACCCCCTCAAATGATGTCACCTATTCTGGACCAAATCAGGGCACCAACCCCACCACCTGCACCGTCAATGTAATGCATGATGTCACGTTTATTCATGGATGATTGTTAGTGATTCAGAGACGGTTCTGATTTTTGTGACAATCTGGTGATAAATGTTTCATTTTTACTAAATATTAAATCTCTATTTTTCACTTGTCATGTAATGGCTGAACTATTACCATGAAAGTTGTCCTACTAAGTGTTGTGTCCTCAGTTGATCACAGTGAGACTTGATATAGAACTGTGAGGTCGACATTTCTTCCTAAAAAGCCTCGTGCTGTTATTGATTCACGCTGCAGCACTTATTGAATTGTCGTGAGCGCAGACTCATTTCCGTCCAGATCAGGGCCGTAGTGGACATGTAAGACAGATGAATATCTCCCATCCCAGGTTTCTGTTTTCCAAACATCTGTCTGATCTGCTCTAGGATCTGAAAGACTATCCCGTCTACCCAGACCCCAGTCTGAAGGCGTTTGAAGGAGCCACCCTGCGATACGCTTCCCTGAAACTGAAGTAAAACTCACAGATGTTTCAAACCTTTAGCTCTTGATAAGTTTGACGCTTTTGTGTCTAATGATCTGATCTTGTCTCTCCTGCAGCCCTCCAGCCCAGTTAGAGACGGTCGACCTGAACAACACCTTCTCCAGTGCAGAAGAAATGGTGAGAATGAAAAATAAAACGTTCTAAAAAGTTCTGAAATTCCGTTTCCTCTAAAATCTTCTTGAATGTCTCAAAAATGGTGGCCTAGTGGTTAAAGAAGAGGACTTGGGTCCTCAAGACTCCGTATGAATCAACAGAGTTCTAGAAAAAAAACCTCCAAAAAAGTAGATATTTTCGCTTCCGCTTCTGACTCTTTTTGTGCCTCACAGCGCCCCTCAGAGGTGATCAAATGTACTATACGTGAAGCTGCCCCATCTCATCTGGATTTTGCCGCCCCCTTGTGGAATTACCGTGTATATAAGATGTTACTTCGTTAAAAATCAAAACGGAGAAATATCTCAACTGAAGAACACCACACAAGCATAAATATATATAAATTCATATATACATATACTGTTATAGAACAAAAATCATTATAATAATTAAATATGATTTTATAATAATATTTATATTTATTATTCATCATTACTATTATTGTTGATTCACATTTATCATTTTTATTTACAACAAAAATGTTTTTGAGTCATATATATGCATATTATATATTAATATACATGTACATTATTATTATTATATATTATGTTTTTTTTTTCAATTTTGTAGCTCACTTTCCAAGAAGAATCTTTTTGGTGTAGTCGTGTGCAGTGATGGGGTGAAGATGAAGGCTGAAGGAATTGGGTCAGGACTTAATTAAAGTCGTAGTGATGTGGGGGAAATGGCTGCTTAAAGAAAAAAACACCTGTAAAACAGGTTTAATAAAGTCTGACAGTTCATTAGAGGAGAGGTTCAACCTCCACCTGTGGACCAGTCATAATGGAGACATGATCATGAAAATGTCCGCGGTGGAAAATCGAATATTACTGTAGCAGTTGTAGTTAGGTTTTAAATCATAATTAATATTATATACTTAAAATTTCTGAGACAATCACAATTTTTACTAAAATTGTTTAAAGGAATGAAATCCTTTGATTATAGACTGTAGAACATTTTTCCTCTTGTCTCTTTCTGTGCGCCACAGTGCCCCGCAGTGGCAGCTTTAGGAACTAGAGTGACGAAGAAGAGACGACTCCGTATCATACAGAATATTAGTTAGTTTATCTGGAGGGAAATTCTCTTTATTCAAGAAGAAAAAAACACTTTCTTTCCTTTGCTTAAATGCAGACACAAAGACACATTTGTCTACAACTAGAACACGGAGGCAGTTTCCTGTAATACCAGTATCTTGTCTTTTCGTCCCAGTCTTTTCCAGTCCGATCTCTGGGCTGGGTGGAGATGGCGGAGCAGGATCTGTGTGAGGGCCGGAGCAGCGTGGCAGTTCATCACTGCATCAGACAACTGTCCTACTGCAGGAGGGACATTCGAGACTCGGCCGGGGTCTGGGGAGAGGTGAGTGTGTTCGCCGATCGTTTGAGGACAAAAACTCCCAAGGCAGATGTTTTTATCCTGATGTTTGTGTTGGTCCAGGGCAGAGGGATGCTGCTGGTCCTCCAAGACCGGATGTTGACGCTGGTGGACCCTGATGATCACAGCCTGCTGCACTCACAGCCAATCAGCAGCATCCGTGTGTGGGGCGTCGGCCGAGACCACGACAGGTAAAGGGACACGACAGTGTCCTCCTCGTTTTTCTTTATAAGTGAAACCTTTTTTTATCGTGTTTTTAGTCTGTCTGACATGTTAAGCCGTATAAATAATAGTGTGTTTCCGGTGCAACTGACAAAACAAAACTCGAAATTGCCGCGTCAAAAGTTATGACAAATTTCTTTAGATATTATCGAGTTAAACGACGTTATTTTGTTATATTTCTTTGTTTCAACACATGTTCATTAATCACTATTTAGTATCCATTTTAGGAGAATTCCTCTGTATCGGTAATATTAACTTAAAACACGGCAGCCATCTTGCCGGACTGTTGTCATCAATTTGCCAATGTATTGGTCGAGGATGATCACGTGTCCAACTGTGCCGTCACTCGCAAACCAAAAACCTTATTACCCCCTGACGAAACTATAAAGTGCCTCTACATAAGAATATTTATTTATATTATCATTATACTTCTGCCTTTTCCCTTTAATACGTGTTTTTTCCAGTAGATGACGTCCTAAAGAAATGTATGAGAAATGTAGCATTTTAAACTTTGACTATTGGAAACACAACAGTGGGTCTGGCGACGAAATGTTTTCGGAGTACACAGCATAAATACGCAGCTTGTAAACCATGAAGTAACAATGAAGTGACATATTTAACACGATTATTTATTATTATTTTAACAATTATATTGCGTCCAATGTAAAGTGAAGCAGGAGACAAACATATAAATGTACGGTATACAGTATATTGCACATTTGCTATATATATATATATATAAATAAATATAAATATATATATATATACATACATTTGGACATTTTAGGTTTTACACTTGTTTTTTTAGATGCCATTTATCTTTCTGCTCTTGACTCCGCCCCATTATTAGGACCAATTGTGGCCCAGGAGCCAAAGTGTTTCCTCATGCTTGCCTTACAGGCATTACCTGCATAAATATGAGTGCAACCATCTTCCTCACAACACAAGTCAAACTCACAACACAAGTGTTATTCATGATTAATTAAAAAACAACTCCTCCTGTATTGTTTTTTTTTTGTACAGGATTTTGTTCACTATTATTTTAGCTCGTCTATATCTGAACCTATCTGTAGCCTACATACACGCAGATATATCTTTACATTGGCTTCATATTAGCATATAAATCACCCACGTCTGGGAGCTGAATCAGCATTTCTGAAAATTCATCATTAACTGTAATCAACCACCAACATCTGCACAAACCAGCAGGAAAAAAAAAATCACTCTGTTCTCGTTTCCTCTCTGCTCTGACAACCTGTGGGGCGGGGGCTGGTGGGTTCTCATCACTGTGAAATGTCATATGGATCTAACCTTCTACCCCAGAGCTGACAGAGTGCTGATGCTGGCACAGCTGCTAATGGGGCGGCTGGTGACGGGCACATCTGGAAACATGTGCCGTGATGAAAAATGCAAAGACGCATGAATTTAACATGTGTTCCACTCATTTACATATTTGCGTGTGTTTGGTGAATATAATTAAAGCAACAAGTGAGGAAGAGGAGGAGGAAATGAAGGAGAGTGAAGTAAAATACTGAGAGAATGTGAGAAGATTTTCAACTCTGGCGTAGAGAGATGGATGGAGTAGAGACACTAGGATCAGGCAGGAGACTGGAGACAGAGCTGGAGGTGGAGGAGTTAAAGATGCTGAGATTCTCTTTAGGAGAGACAAGGATGGACAGGATCAGGAATGAGGTGATTAGAGGGACAACA
>JAFBJS010005424.1:31591-50594 GCA_016785265.1 Paraplagusia blochii
ATCCATCCATCCATCCATCCACCCAGACCTCTGCTCTCTCTATTCCAAGACTAGTTTTTACTGCTGTAGTTTCCTCGGCTTGACATTTTATCAATTTCTTCTATTTTCTTGCTACAAAAACCCTGCTGTGTGTCTTTGAGCTTCACTCTCTGTCTCCGTCTCTGTCCCACTCCTTTTTCTCTCTTTCTGGCTTTAACATCAAGAGGTTTTGAGCAGAAGGTGGAGAAGTGGAAATTAAAAAATTGAAAGGAAAATAACACAGACGAGAGATTGGACCGTGCATAGAGGGGATTGAGACAAACAGGATTAAAGAGTTTGGATGTGCTGCAGGGATTTTTCCCAGTGTGCTACGGCTGTTTGGAGCACTTTGATACGGATTTTCCTCTGTGTGTGTGTGTGTGTGTGTGTGTGTGTGTATGTGTGTGTGTGTGTGTGTGTGTGTGTGTGTGTGACTTTGGATGGAAAAGAACTCGAGGAAACGAGGGTTTTACTTTTATTTCTATTTCTGACGCAAAAAAACAGACTGGTTTTGTCTGTTTGAGCATGTTTGCTCCTCTGCTCCTTAATGAGGAGGAGGAGGAGGTAGAAGAGGAGGAGAAGCAGATGGAGGAGGAGGAGGAGGAGGAGGAGAAAAACACCAGTTGAAGACCAAAAAGCGAGTGAGGTTTAATGATCTATGTGATGGGATTGTTGATCTGGTGTTTGGCTGGAGACACTGAGAGACTGAGAAACATCACTGCTGTCACACACTGACTGCTCCACCTGTGAAGAGTGGAGAGTTATAAGGAGCCTAAATGGAGCAGGACAGCTGGTTTGGTTCTATAGTGACTGGCCTGCCTGTGGTCCAGATCCAGTCTCTCCAAGGATTCCAGGATCTACAAATCCAAGGATTGTAATGAAATGTTAGTGACGTAAAATTGAAGTTCAAAGACCTGAGGCCAAATTAGATCAGACAAAAAAAATGAAAAAAGACAAAAAAAAGAATGCACAAAATTATATTATATTTTTTATGGATATTCTTAGTCATTTGGGTCGTTGTAATAATAAAACCAATTTAAAGCAGCCAACTGGACTCACCTTCAAGAAGTTAAAGTTGTTTCCCTCCCATTGTTTAAAAAATGATAAATAATCAACAGGAAAATGTCTTAGAAATTTCTAAATAATATAAAAATAACTACGAAAAAGTACAAAATCATATTTTCCCCAAATGTATGCGTTTTTTGCACCACTTTCCTTTTGTCACTAATTACTCATCAGCAGCTGCAGAACACACCCTCTGCTCACACTTCAAATTCATTAGTGGGCAGCAGTGGATCTGATTGTTTATTCCCTTCAGGTCTCACTGATTTCTCCTCAGAGATGACCTTCTGTGGACAGCTGTGGCATAAGGACAGGAGAGGCAAGGAGAGGAGAGGAGAAGAAGGAAAGGAGAGGAGAGGGAATAAGCAGAGGAAAGGAGAGAACAGGAGAGAAGAAAAAGGGGAAAGGAGAGGAGTGGATTGGAAACAACGGGCACGGAGTGGAAAGGTTGGGAAGAAGGAAAAGAAAGAGAGGAGGGCAAACAAGCGGTGAGGAGAGGATAGGAAAGGGGAGGAGTAGAAGGGAAAGAAGCAGAGAAAAGGAGGGAACAGAAGTGGAGAAAAGGGAAAAGAAGGAAAGGAGACCAGGGATGAGGAGTGGAAAGGAAAGAGGAGAGTAAGAAGGAAAAGAGAGGAGAGGAAAGGAGAGGGGAAGAGAGGAAAGAAGCAGAGGAAAGGAGAGAACAGGAGAGGGGAAGAAGGGAAGGAAGGAATCGAGAGGAGTGGATTGGAGATAACATGTGAGGAGTGGAGAGGAGAGGAAAGGAGAGGGGTAGAAAGGAAAGGAGCAGAGAAAAGGAGAGAACGGGAGAGGAGAAAAGAGAAAATAAGGAAAGGAGAGAAGGGATGAGGTGTGGAAAGAGAGAGGAGAGTAAGAAGGAAAATAGGAGAGGAGGGCAGGGAAACAAGAGGAGAGAAGATAAGGGATGAGGAGATGAGAGGAGAGGAAGCTTGAGAAGAAGCGAAAAAAAAGAGAGAAAAATAGAGAGGACAGAAGAGGACAAAAAGGGAGTAGGAAAGAGGTGGAAAGAAATAAAAAGTTGAGAAAAAGAAGGATGTGTGAAAATATTAGAATGAAGTGTGAACAGATGAGAGGACAGAAAAGGAAAAGACGACTTAATGAAGGCGAGGAGACGTCAGTTTTAGGAGATGAAGTAAAGCAGACTCTCAGGTCTCAGGTATCATTAATATTTCAGCGCCGAACAAACTCCCAGACCCCCCTTGGACCGCCCCTTATTTGCTGATGTCAAAACCCCTGAAGCCTTAATTAACATGCACATCCCCCTGACGGCCACCAGGGACAGAGCCCCGACACCTAGATCCACTCGATAGACGCATCGGTGATAGATGGCCTGAACGTCTCTGGTCCCCCCTTCTCTCCTCCTCCCTCCCTCACTCCCTCTCTCCCTCCCTCTCTCTCTCACTCTCTCCACCCTCCCCCCCTCAAGTCATCACTCTCCGTCACCAGCTCTATACATCTACCCACAATCCATCACTCCCACTTCTGCACACACGCCTGCACACATCGTGTCAGGTCATGATGTGTCCACCCAGAGACCCAAACTCTCTACAGAGTCATTACAGCAGGAGCTGCTCCTCCTCCCTCCTCCCTCCTCCCTCCTCCTTCAGTCCAGAGTTATGCTCCATGTCAGGCTGACACAGAACCAGATCAAGAAAATCTCCATTTCCTCCCCTGTTTACTCTCCTACAATCCCTTTCTCCTCCTTCTCCTTCTTCTCCTCCCTGCTTCCCGCTCACATTAGCATTGTTGCGCACACCTGCTGTGATCCCTGCCTCCCTGACGGATTACTCCTCCTGTTCCGGCTATAGATCGCCTCCCTTTTCCCAACCCGCCAATAAATCTCCTGCATATAAACCTCCGAGGCTGCAGCCGTGATGTCAAGTGACGCGGATGTTTGCCGATCAAACACGGCTAAACGTACAGTTACCGGAACCGTGGTGCAGCGTTTACCTGTACCTGCCGTCAGACAACCGCGGTAGAAGACACTTTATAATGAATGGATGGTTGCTGTATAATCTGGATATTTATCTTAAAGTCTTGGGTTGGACAAGATTGATGTCCTAACCTATTTAAATAATTCGCATCAACAGTAAGAGGGAGGGAGAGAGTTGTTTGATGCTTCCTTTTTAGGGATTTTTATTTAAATAATAATCTCTGCAGTCTGTGCACATTCTGGAGCATGAGCTCACAAATCATCTGCATAGTTACTGTGTTACTGTGTGTGTGGTTTAACCAGGAAGAAAAAAAGGGAAAATACTGCAAAACTGCATACAAAAAAGTTACCTTGAAATAGTTTTTCAGGTGTTTTTTTCTTTCTTTCTTTTTTTCTTTTCTTTCCCAACTTGTTCCCTGTCCAGACCTAGAATAAATTATATTGATTAACGTCTGTTTTTGGAAGAAAGAAGGTTTGGAGAAAAAGTTAGATTGAGATGGTTTGGACATGTTCAGAGGAGGGACAGTGGAAACATTGGTAGAAGAATGATCGTAGAGATGGAGCTACCAGGTAGGAGACAAAGAGGAGATTGATGGATGCAGTGAGGGAGGACATGGAGGTAGAGTAGAAGATACAGAGGACAGGGGGAGATGGAAATTGTTGACTCGCTGTGGCAACTCCTGAAAAAAGGCCGAAAGGAAAAGAAGAAGATTAATGTCTTTTTTGGACCAAACAAGGACAGAGAGTGTCTCATTTACTGACCTTGTTAGGGTTAAATAAGAGTCATCACGTTGTTTGACCCTTGATGAATGTCTATATTTGCTGCTTCAGTCCAAGCAATTGCTGATATTTCTTCAACAAATGTCCTGACATGTTAAAAAGTCCAAAGTGTATGAACATGAGACACAAAGAGACACCTAGTGGAAGAATGAAATCTGCACTGACAGAAAAAAAATGATTGACTTTGTTTTAGTTTTGTTCCAAATACAGGATAAATATTCTTGACTTCATCTTCTGTCTTGAACATATAGGGGGCAGCGGTGAGCAGCATGCAAGCGCAAACCAATCAATAAGTAACAGTCACATTGGCGAATGTTCTTTCAGTGGATGATGTAAGACTGACGATGTCAGTGGTAATGGTCTAATGAGAATTTTTTTGTTCGTGATTTCTTGGAGGTTACAAATAAAAGTACTGAATGTGTACAACTGAAAATGTACTGTAGTAAAATCACTCAGAGACATAGGAGCTGTGGATTGTACTCCTTAAAATAATCCACGGTTAATTTCTTTATATAAATTATACCAAGAAGCCGCAGAAGAGTCTTTTTTACATGTGTGTAAAACGTTAAGATTAATGGCACGTGAACCTAATGAGGTCACATTTACATACAGTCTACACTTAGAAGAAGGTGGAATCCCTCTGTGCACGGTGGCTGCCCACACACAAACACACACACACACACTGGCTCTGTGTTCTGCTACTACAACAGTAGTAATTTAAAAATACACCTGAAGTAGTGCTGAATACGCTGAAGTATCTTCTACAAACTCACTTTTTGGTTGAGTTATTTCAACAACGTTGTTTGTTCGATTAATCTGTTAATATAGTTTAATAATTCTTCATATTATAATTGATGTTTTGTTCTATATAATCCATGAGACACTACACATATTTCTATATAATTTATTATCCATTCATTCATTCATCTTCATCTTCTTCTCTGTTACCGTGTCGCAGCAGCAGTCTCCCCAACTTTCACCCAAATCACACTGCTCCCAACGGCCACAGTCGTGCTAGGCTCAGACGCAACTGTTGGATTTGAACCTGAAACCCTGTAGACCCAGGTCCCTGTCCTTAACCGCTAGGCCACCACTGCAGCTGCTCCACATTTTGTAAAATTATAAATACTTTTATCAGCCACATATGCCTAATATATCAGCCACATATTCCTTTAAACATTTAATTTCTGAATCCGATATCAGCCGATACCAGATTATTAATGGTAATATTTTTTTTACCATGTACAAAAATCTGCATGAAATTAATCAGTTTTGCTGAAATGCTGCCATCTAGTGACTCCCAAATCATTTCTAGGGAACATGATTTGACAAAACCCTGACATTGATTCATGGAGTTTTAGTGTTACTTGGAGTGTTAGTGAGATGATAAGAACATTTCGGAAGGACGTCCCTGCTTGGTGTCTTCAATGTGATGTCCTCTCCATTTCCCGTAGATTTGTTGCATTTGCCTTCAATTCATTGGACGTTTATCAAAAACCGAACAAGAGAATAATTTAAATCGGCAAACATGCATCGTAGAAATGGTATTAAGACAACGTTGTGTAGCAAATATAAACGCTGTCGCAGAGACACAGAGACACAGACGTAGCTGTTGCATTTCACCAGTGTGACATCTGTCTGAAACCTTGATTTTCTCTCTTCGTCTTTCTCTCTGGATCCTTTCAAATCAGTTTGATGCATTAATGATCAAGAGAGGAGAGAACTGCAGGACATCATCTTACCCCCATCTCGCCCACCCAGAACCTTTTTCTTTTTCTACCCATCAGCCCTCACGTCTGTCTCTCTCTCTCTCCTACCCACCGGCAGCCGAAAGGCAGATCTGCTCTTTCATATGAAATGACATTCAACCAGTGCAGACTCCGTGTATGTGCCTTGTTGCCCCGCCCTCCCTGCCACAGTGAGAACTGAGTCACAAAGCCTCAGAAGAAAAGAAGTGTGTCAGGTGTGTGTGTGTTTTTTTTTTTCCTCCTTGTAGTAAAACACATTTTTTTCCCCTCAGTGTTGTGAATCACTGCAGCCCAGTAACGATGCAGAAGAGTTGAGGATGAATCAGAACAGAGCTGCTGCTGCTGCTGCTGCTGCTGCTCTAACGTTCCTCACGCTGCGTGAAACAATGACGAAAAGTCTTTCATTTTTATTTTAGGCCCAACTTGTCCTAGTTTTTTTTTTTTTTCTGCCTCGGGCGATTCCCCTGATTTTGCGTTTGTGTTTGTATCAGCCTGACTACGCCTGTGAGTGCGTGTTCGCTGGTGTTGTGCACAGAGACGGGGGAACATGTGTCATGTCTTACCAGTGATGCACCATTCCAGCTGAGCTCACCGGCCCCGGACGCTCGTCCTGGTGCTGTAAACAGGTTTACGGGGTGGAGGAGTAATTATGCACACACACCGTGCATTAGGTCTAATGGCCGTGGTCTAATGACGGAGCCTTCAGGTCCATGTGGGTTTTACTGTGATCTAGTCTGTTGTCACAAACACCTTTAAGTTCTACATCATAGATGCAGGGTCCGCCCCCCACCACTAGGGTTCATTTTATGCATGTACCGAAAGGGTGGGGGTCTCAGGAGATATCTTGCTTGCGGCGCCAAAAGACCCTAGCACCAACCCTACATGGATGTCAAACATATGGCAAGTGGGCCAAAAGTGGCCTGGATTATACTGTTGATGAGTACTTCAGCATAGTGCTAACCCAACCCACATAACTTCCAGTGGACTCCACCCACAGGAAGGCTTACAGTGGGGTACAGTGTGGTTTGGGTGTCAGCTGTGGAGACTGCTGTGACCCAGTGTTGGATAAATAAATGAAAAAGAATACAGAAATTAATGTAATTTAGACTTTTTTTTCAGATGCTAACAGACCCAAATTAACAGCTTAATGGTCTTTACCTGGTCTGCGGGCCAGTGTTTTGTGATGCCTGCCCTTGGCTTATCACTTAACCACATGTTGCGGACACTTTTGTTGTGACACCTTCTCGTTAATTAAGTTATAATTAAAGAACCATAATTTTACCAACAAATTTACAACATAATCTGTTAAAATAAATAACCTTTTAATCAAGTTTGGACGTAAACACTGGAAAATGAATCATAAAACCGTTACTGTTGCCTCTTCATCACGCTGTAAAACTCAGCTCTTTGTCCCAGAAATTCCAGACTCACTCTACATTCCTCCCCGTGACTTTTACCACCTATTTATCACCGTATTTTGCTTTTTTTTTCCATTACAGTAAACTATAATTAACTCCAGAGGAGAGCAACAACCAGTGTTTCCTGCAAACGCAATTATCATCAGGGGCCTAATAAAAGAAACCATATCATTTAAGCAGCATTTATTGCTAAGACTAATGGAAATGGAACATGTTCTATTAGAACACATGCTGATTTTCAGGGTCCATCAAATGAAATTACCACAACAGCAGAATTGTGTATTTATTATGTCGCACTTTAGGTTGATTCCCTCCTATTAGCTCCGATGTTTGTTCCACAGATGTGGCTTCAGCTCACACAGATTAACCTCTTACTGACACTAATGTGGGAGTTCAAGCGCATACAGAAACATTAGGAGATCATTCCTATTTGCATTATGGGATGTTTATATGATTTTCCCCCCAAAAACTATTTTTACTGCACGACCAGTTGGAAACGGCAGGAAACAACTGCCGGATATTTTGTGTTTCTGAAGTGATGAAAGGGCCGGGGTTGGGATTTTATTGGAGTTAAACTGCAGTTTTATATTTCGGACAAGTTTAGGTTTTAAACAGTTGAACTGGACCAGGTTTACGTCATTTTTAGGCATCAGCAGTTTAGCAACTATCAAAGTGTGAAACACATGCTTTTGTGTTTTTTCAGACTAGTTTAACAGATGTGTTGAAATAACGTAACAACATTGGCAACAACAGTGAAGTGAACATTTTCATTTTCCATCTCACCCTGTCCTCTGTCCTCAACCCTCATGGGTTGTCCGATAATATTGTCCAACCCTTATTATTATAATATAAATATAAATATATAACAATATGTTATATTTCAAAAAGAATTCTTAACTTTAATCCGATATTCTTGCCTCAAATTAGGTGTTATAAAATAAGTTTTAGCCATAAACGGCTGTGTGCTTGAGTTGAGGCCACTAGGTGGCAGCATCGCAGCTAATTGAATTAGTTTCACACTTATACAAGTATTTCCAGGCCTATATTGGTGTTGTAGATATCGGAATTGGAAATTAAGTGTGTAGATATTGGCAAAAAGTTAATATCGGACATCCCTACTGTGTTAGCATTCTTTTTCTTATCCATAATTTCCCGAACGATAATCCAAAGGGATTGAAAGAGTGCTATCTCCCCCACTGCATCCATCAATCTCCTCTTTGTCTCCTACCTGGTAGCTCCATCTCTAGGATCATTCTTCTACCAATGTATCCACTGTCCCTCCTCTGAACATGTCCAAACCATCTCAATCTGTCTTCTCTAGCTTCTTCTCCAAGGACATTATTTTAATATTGTTTTATATTTTTCCTTTTCCTCCACAGTTATAACATGTTCAAACTCTCACTGCAGTATCACCAGTGTCCTGGGTTTCTTGCAAGGACAAATCTCACAAACTAACTATGTGACATTGATTTTTTTTTTTCTTTTTTTTTGCAACTGTTGATCCGCTGTTCGCTTGGAGGATTGAACTCCATACTTAAATCTCTCCGCCTCTTTGGTTCAAGGCAAACTCAAAATTTATTCTTTTCTGTTTTGCTCATTCCTTTTTCCAGTGAAGGGTGAAACGTCTCCTCGACTGAGTCAACTTGACTGAATCAATACCACTTTTCTTGCACCTATCAAACCCCTGCTATAAGTATTGATTTAGCTTAACGTTTTGCTCATAGTCTCTTATTTTGCCTTCCTGTTAGTTTCACCGAATCATGAAGTCTTCAATCTTCACACCACAAACCAACTCCAGGTGGAGGCGACCTGGACTTTAACTTCTTTAGAGCAACTTGATGACAACATTAGGAAGTTGCCACTCATTTATTACGGCTCAGAATCAAAATCCAATCTTTCGCCTATTGACAATTAGTCGATTCCCAATCCCATGTGCGTAATGAGGCTCAGCAATAACACTGGTTAACAATTAAAGCTTCAAAGCAAAATTTCAAGTTGTATCTAAAAACCTTAATGTTCCTCTGAAGTGTTGCTTTTTAAAATAAAAAAAATCTAAAAAGTTACTTTAACCAGTGGTCCCAACCACTGGGTCGGGGACCGGCATCGGTCTGTGGGTGAATTGGTGCCGGACCGCAGAGAAATACTGTTTCCTTTTGGCCCCACCTGTCTATTACTTCCACTTGATCCATACCCATATCAACAAAAGAACTGACCAATAGAATGGCTAGGATTCCATCATCAATAATGCAACTATATTTGATTAGGAAATATTTTCTCAGTGAAGACAACAACAATAAACTCAAAATGACACAGAGTCATTGATACAAGATTCTAACTTTTTATATTGGTCTGGTAGGAGAAAATTATAGGCTGTGTGCACTTGAGAAATCCTTGTTGTGCCCATGCACAGTTAAGTCTGGTAGGAAGATTTTATAGGTAGGAAAATATTTCAGAACACTGGAAATTTACTTTTAATAAGAGGTATTTATCTGCCATAACTTAACGACTGGTCCGTGTACATTGTACTACATAAATCACATTTAACTGGTCCATGGTGCAAAAAAGGTTGTAGACACTGACTAAACTACAAAAAAGAGCTACAAATATCTATATTTATCACATAACAACATGAAAGAGAGTCTAAATAAAATATATCTTCATTACAAGATCCAAAAACCAAAGATCTTCAGTCTTTTAATGTAGATATTGACTTGTTTTCTGCACATTGAAAAAAATCTTAAAAGTTTAGTTGTCAGCAACTGGACTTCTTGGAGTTCAAAGACATTTCATTCTTCAACTGAGGAACTTCATCAGTTATTGGTTGATCCATACCCATATAAACAAAAGAACTGACCAATAGAATGGCTAGGATTCCATCATCAATAATGCAACTATATTTGATTAGGAAATATTTTCTCAGTGACGACAACAACAATAAACTCAAAATGACGCAGAGTCATTGATACAAGATTCTAACTTTTTATACTGGTCTGGTAGGAGAAAATTATAGGCTTGGTACACTTGGGAAACTCTTGTTGTGCCCATGCACAGTTAATTCGGGTAGGAAGATTTTATAGGTAGGAAAATATTTCAGAACACTGGAAATTTAATTTTAATAAGAAGTATTTATCTGCCACAACTTGACGATTGGTCCATGAAAATAGCACGAGACATTTTAACTGGTCCATGACGCAAAAAAAGGTTGAGGGACACTGTTCTAGATCTCTGTGATGTTAAAGATTCTACTGTGTTCTGTTGTCAACGTCTCATATCGTCCATGAGGCGCTTTAGAAATGTATTTTTTTCTTCAAATATGTAAAATTAAACTTTAAAGCTCATGTTTCCTTGAATCTGTGCCTCGTCACAGTCGTCCTGATGAGACTAACGGAGACGGATTGATGTCATGGGTTCAGTTATTAATGTTCCTCTGTGGTCCAACATCAGTAGAACCCACTCCTTCACACATCTGCTGCCATGACCTCATTTAATCTCTGAGCAAGACACTGCTTCTTCTCCCCCTTATTCTTCTTCTTCATCTCTTCTTCCTCAGAGCCTGAGGATCAAAGTGCGATTTGTGCTTGTGAGTCAGTCATTCTTTATTCAGCCCCGGGAATCTGTGAAGACAGGGTTTAGCTTTAACTCCTCTCTCTCTACTTTCTCGCTCTTCTCATCTTGTTTCTTATCTGCCCCTGTTTTTCTTGTCCATCTCTGCCAACCATCAGTCTCTGGTCCTCACTCGCCTCATCCCTCAATTTTTTTTAGCCGTTTTCACCTTTTTTCAATTTAGCAGCTGGGTCTCCTCAGGTTCTTTCTCCCACATCTCTCATCTTTTTGTCCATCCATCTGGTCTGAAACCCTGTTTTCACACAGTGCACCTCTGAGGTCCACTTAGACGCCCGCTGATCCATTACCCATCTCCTCTCTCACTCTGTCTCTCTGTCTCTCCATCTCTACAGCACTGATTCCCAAGCTCTTTTTCTGGGGACTAATTTTTTTTAAATCCTGAACCTTCACGACCCAAGTCAATAGATACGTCTTTTTTTTTTTCATCAGTTACTGACGAGGACATTGATGAGGACGTTTTTATGTAACGTATTTTCACGACCATAAGGCGCAACGTACTAAAAAGGCGCAGTCTCACTATACTATATTTAACACACACATAAGTCGCACCTGATCATATGGCGCGGGTTTTATATACAATCCACGTCCACACTTCCCCCTTTAAGGTTCTCATGGTGTCCTCTACTACGTCCGCCTTACAACAACAACACATACACAATCATACAAGTGTGCTATTTAGAAAAAGAGCGAGTGCAAAATAACTACCTCACTTCCCCCTTTAAGGTTCTCATGGTGTCTACTACGTCCACCTAACAACAACACACACAAGCATATAAGTGTGCTATTTAGAAAAAGAGCTGGAGTAAAACAACGCCCACACTTCCCCCTTTAAGGTTCTCATGGTGTTCTCTACTACTTCTACTACGGGCACACTGCACTATAGGGGGCGCCACACATTTAGAAGAAAATCTAAGATTTTTATGTGCGTCTTATAGTCGTGAAAATACGGTAATTAAGAGCAATGGCTTCGCGGGATAAGGAAGCGGACTTGGGTCCACGAGGTTTCAGGTTCGAATCCACCAGCTGTCAGGTTACAACTGAGGTGCGTTGAACATAACACAGTCCTGACCCACATATCTTCCAGTGTGATTTGGGTGGTGCTGCGACCCAGCATTGGACAAACAGATGAAGATGAAGAGAACCCAGTTATGGTGTCAGCAGTCTCCATGATCACCACCCAAATCACACTGCACCATACCAGCCATTTGTGAACCGTCCTGCAAGTGGTGAGCCCACTAAGGGACACCAAGAACCAAAACTGGGCCAAAGCTTCAGAGATGTTTTCAGATTTCTTTTTTTTCTTTTTCAAGGCATATTTTTAACTTTATTTGCTAAAACTCAACTATTTTGTGGACGTGGTCTAACCCTTGGGTGGTTTGGTGGAGGTAAAACCTAGTTTTAGTCCTAGTCTTTAAGACTTTAAGACCTTTAAAGTTATTTTTTAGTGTTACAGACACTTGTTTTTAATCATTGTCTTTAGATGAAGAAACAGGAGGGTTAGTGAACAAGGTCACCTGACTTGCATTAACAGTGACAGGATTAGCAGTTTGCTACATTTTCTGTCTACCCAGAGCATCATGGGTAAACCATCATAATATAAAAGTTGTGAAAAATGTGTCCTTTTTAGCCCCGATTGTCTTATTGTCCCTTTTTGTTTCATTTTCAAAAACAAAACCATAAAGAGTGAATGGCAGCAGTTAATTGTGCAGCTGACAACAGAGACAGAGTGAGGAGTCTGTTCTGAGACGGGACCATCTGTGATGTGGACCCCGTCACTGTCCAAGCCACGGCAACACATTTCAGGACAGATCTATGCAAATAGGATTTGGACGGAGATGAATGGATTCAATGTGATGAAGTAATGGAGTAAAAAGACACCAGTTCTCGAGACTTGGAGAAGGAAGTCCATTTCCACCAAAGTGTCAAAGTGTGGACATGACATTTTAGGTGTGAGTTTACAATTGAAACAGAGAGAGGAGGACAAGGAGGGACGAGTCCTGAAGACACTGGTGTTTATGTAGCGAGAGTGAAACTAAGATGAAGACTGAGATACAAAGTGAACCGTGTGTTGATTTTACCATGTTAGAGGGAAGGAAATTTAGTGCACAGGTTTCAAACTCTGGCCCGTGGACCAAACCTGGACCCTGGATTAATTGTACTTTGTTTGCAAGAACATACATATGTACTAGAGTAGACACTGGCAGAACCTGTAGTAAAACAAGTTGTAAAAAACTGATTTGACCCAGCAATTTTCTTCAAGTTCCTGTGCATTTTAATGCCTGGTTCCACTAAAGGTGCACACAGACGGGTTAAATGTCTCGTACTATTTTCAGGGACCAGTCGTTAGGTTGTGGCAGATAAATACCTCTTATTAAAAGTAAATTTCCAGTGTTCTGAAATTTTTTCCTACCTATAAAATCTTCCTACCCGAATTAACTGTGCATGGGCACAACAAGGGTTTCCCAAGTGAAAAAAGCCTATAATTTTCTCCTACCAGACCGGTATACAAGGTTAGAATCCTGTATCAATGACTCTGCGTCATTTTGAGTTTATTGTTGTTGTCTTCACTGAGAAAATATTTCCTAATCAAATATAGTTACTTTATTGATGATGGAATCCTAGCCATTCTATTGGTCAGTTCTTTTGTTGATATGGGTTTGGATCAAGTGGAAGTAATAGACAGATGGGGCCAAAAGGTCCTGGCCCTGTGGTTGGGGACCACTGGACTAGAACGCAGTCACTGTTGAGTCTGTCTCTTATACACATTTATTTCTCTGTGGCCGGGCACCAATTCACCCACGATACCGGTACCGGTCCCCAACCCATTGGTTGGAGACCACTGGACTCTTTGTCCTGCCCTCTGTCCCTCCTCTGTCTGATTCCTAACTTTCCTCCTTTATAACTCTGTCTCCACTCCTTTTTTATTATTTTTTTCCTCCCAGTTTCTGCTTTTCACCTTTTTTTTTCCTATAATTCACGATGTGCCTTTTTTTTCCTAACAATATCCTTTTTTCTTTCTCCCTTTGCTTTCATCCTCCCTGCTCTGCTGCGGTGGATCCAGAGAAAGGTAACTGTTCTTTGTACTGTTGTTCTCCAGCGTCTTCTTCTGTGTGTGTGTGTGTGTGTGTTTGTAATTGTTGTGTCAACTCCAGGAACTCTTTCATGTTGTCATATAGTCCAATTATATCTGTCACTACAGCCGTGAAGGAAGTGTCTGTGTCTTGGCCCACGGTCACTGCTGCTGGTTTCAGCCTCTATCCCAGCTACAAATTGCTGGTGTTAAATCATCAATGAGCCAGACTGGCCACGGGCGGTTTCCTATTCACAGTTGCTGCTTTTTTTTTTATAGCATTTTGATTCCCCAGAGAGGGACGGAGGAGACATAAAAGACCCATTTGTAGTAGACGAAGCAAGGCCACTCGTGCTGCTTTGGTGACACCCAGCTCCAATGTCCCTGAATAAAGAGGACTGGAGGCATTCACTCTCTCACTCTCTCTCTCTCTCCATCACACACACACACTCACACACACACACTCAGTCCTACTCCATCGCCTACTTTCTTTATGCCACAGGCACCGAACATTATTGACCCAAGTTTGTGAGCAGACAATTAAGCAGAGGAGACGAGCCGGTTAATGGTCTCATAAAGTCGGCTGTAGATAAACGCTGCTTTTGTTCGGTTATATTTCCGCGTCGTGTGTCAATAATCCAGAATCTGGAGCAACAAAATATATATATATATATATATTTATTTCTATTTGTGCTTTTTGCCACTGCTCAGACTTTTCACCCTCCCCTACGTCCTTGAATGCTTCAGTCTGGGTCGTCTTCGTCTGTGTTTATAGCATATGGTTGGTTGGTTTAGCTCAGGGGTCTCAAACTTGCGGCCCATGGGCCATTAGAGGCCCGTGGAATGATGTTTTGCGGCCCCCACCTTGATGTGAAAGTTGTATTTGTAATAATATTTTTTTGTTCTCCACATTTTATGGTAAATCCTATAGTTCCCTGATCCACAGACCCCTTCTGGTTCAGTGTGGTATTACACAGAATCTATGGGAAACGAATTTTTTATTAAATTTTTTTTCTCTTAACTAACAAATTTGTACAATTGGGATTATTACTTAATGTGTTTAATCCCGTTATTGTTTTTTCGTTGTCTCCTTAATTTATTGATTAATTAGTTTTTTCCGTAAAGTAAATCTAATCTTTACAAGTCTAGACCAGTCATGGGCAAACTAAGGCCCGCGGCCTGGACACGGCACATTTGGCTTTTGATCCGGTCCTACAAACTTGACCACATAATGTTCTTTCATTCATTTATTTTCTTTAGATTATTCGTTAATGGCCCACTGGGGAATAAAGTCTCCAGAACTGCCACCCAAATCACACTGCACCCTAGAGTCAGCCTGTTTGTGGCCTCGTTTGTCTGACAAGACTTATTTCTTCCCTCGTCACCACCATCTATTCAGATCTTCAGCATCAATTCTGTCACCAACATGATAAAAAAAAACCCATCATCCTTCATCACATGTGTTGCACGTGTTCATATGTGCAGTATTTCCCACATGCAGCTGTGATTCATCTCCACCCACTCTCTGCATGAAGTTCTGTCTCAGTGGAGCATCTTGTCTCATGGTTTCACTCTCGTCCTCAGTTTTTTTTTTTTTTTTGCCATTTCACACTGTTGTGGAACTGGGTCACACACACACACACACACACACACACACACCTCCCTCCCTGACAGTGTGTGTGTGTGTGTGTGTGTTGTAGATGATGCAAAACTACATCAGATTTGACTCCAGATGGAGAGGAATCCACTACTAGCCACAAAACAGAAATGTTACAACAGTTGTGAAGACTTTAGTTCTTATGTGTTCAATCTAAGGCTCAGGGGCCAAATTAGGCCCATGGTGTCATTTCATTTGGCCCTTGAGATGATATCCAATCAGCCTGCGTGTGGGTTGTGAGTTCACAGGAAGTTATGTGGAGCACTGGAGGATTCCATCCTAAAGCCTTGCTGACTCAAGTCTGCTTCCTTCCAGTTTTTTTTAACTTTGCCCTACTGAGAATTCTAGTTTGACATTGCTGCTGTTCAACAACCAGAGGTAGAACCTGGTTATTATGGTGTCGTAAGACATTGAATCTTGGAAACTGAATCCAGGAAAACTGAGTTCCGGGCCAGTTATCTACATAAAGTAAACTTAAAAAAAGAAACAAACAAAAATAAATAAATTTAATTTAATTGACCTGATCTGTGATAGAAGAGAGTCAGCTAAGGTGAAGGGAAAGGTTTACAGGACAGTGGTGAGACCAGCCATGATGGATGGATAAGAGACACTAGGAATAGGTAGAAGACAGGAGACAGAGCTAAAGATGCTGAGGTTCTGTTTAGGAGAGACAAGGATGGACAGGATCAGGAATGAGGTGATGAGAGGGACAACACAGACAGGAAGGTTTGGAGAAAAAGCTAGAGAAGACAGATTGAGATGGTTTGGACATGTTCAGAGGAGGGACAGTGATTATGCTAGTAGAAGAATTAACCTAGAGATGGAGCTACCAGGTAGGAGACAAAGAGGAGATTGATGGATGCAGTGAGGGAGGACATGGAGGTAGTTGGAGTCAGAGTAGAAGATACACAGGACAGGGTAAACCCCTGAATAAGGAACAAACCGAAAGGAAAAGAAGAAGAAAGTAAAATTAACCAAAATTTACTTTGCGGATAATGTTTCCTTAAAAGCAGCAAAAATACAACATTCTCTTGGACGTTCGCCACAGGTTAAAAAAAGTCAAGTTCCTGTTTTTCAGAAACGGAACCATTAAAAATTAATTTAGAGAATGGAGTTTGGTCCCGCATACGAAAACTCAGTCAACGTTCCCACAGTGTTTGCTGTTTTTCACACAAATTACATCTAAAATGCACAGCTTCAGTAAAGAGCTGCGGCCAAGTTTCTGATTGAAAATGAGCCTCTGTCTGATGACACGTCTGGAATGGTGAGGAGGTGTAGGAGCCGTAATGAAAATGTTCCCGGTGCAGGAGGTGAAGCTAGAATGAGGACTGAAAGACACAAAGACACAGGAAAGGGTTAGAAATGAGAATTTTCACACACTGTAGGTTAATGTTAAACATCAGGACCAAACGGCTAAAGACGATGAAAACTCCGACTGTAATAAACCTATACTTCAAGTCTATGAGCTGTTGCTATGGAACAGTCTGGATGAAGTGAATATAAGTAGAACATCTAAAAATTCAGAAGGTGGAACTGAGTTCCCAGAATTGGAGCAAATGTTCTGCCAGCAAAGTTCTGATGAGAAGATGACAATGTAGCGTGATGTCACTCAGACCTTTATCATTTAGAAAGTTTTGTCTTAAACATTTGCTAAATTTTGATATTCTTTATTTGTTGAAACTAAAATACTGACAGGAGATGTGAGAATTCACAGTCTGTCTGTCTGTCTGTCTGTCTGTCTGTCTATCTATCTGTCTGTCTGTCTGTCTGTCTGTCTGTCTGTCTGTCCCTCCATCCGTTTGTCTGTCCGTCCCTCCATCCGTTTGTCCATTTATTTGTCTGTCTATCAATTTATCTATCTGTCTATAAACCTGTCTGTCCATCCACCCATCTGTCTTTCTATCTAATTATGTATCTGTCTGTCTGTCTAACTATCAATCTCCGTATTTGTCTGTCTGTTTGTCTATCTATCTACATGTCTATCTCTCTCTCCGTCTACCTGTCTTAGGTCTAGCTGTCAATGTACGCATCTGTCTTCCTGTCTATCTGTCTATTTGTCAATCAATCAATCTGTCTTTCTGTCCACAACTCCAGTCAGATGTGTATAAGAGACAGCTAGTGGTTAAGGAACCGGACTGGGGTCCGGAAGGGTGAAGGTTCGGATCCACCAACTGCCAGGTTACAACTGAGCATTGCAGTGTCTCCACTTACACCCCCCTAGATGTGTATAAGAGACAGGTCACCGCCGCTCCCCGGGTGAATGAGCTCCTCTGTCGACCCGTAACAAGTTCTCAAGGTTTAATCATCTTCCACCAGAGGAGAGAGACATGAATCTACCTGGTTCTGCTGATACGGAGTTAGTTTCTGTCGTTCACACAAAGTTGTTGTAGAAGAATGATTGAACGTAACTGAGAAGTTAAAGGGGAATTGATTTATATGGTGAGCAAAATTTTAGAGAGAGCTTTTATTTTGAAAGTCATCAGTTCAACCTGCTGTAGGTTTTATAAACACAGTGTTTTAACGTTTTATCCTCTGGGTTGGAATTAGGCTCAATGTTTGTTTGCTGTTTGCTGCGGGACAGTTGGTGGACTAGTGGTTAAGGACAGGACCAGGAATGAGGGACAACACAGACAGGAAGGTTTGGAGAAAAAGATAGAGAAGACAGATTGAGATGGTTTGGACATGTTCAGAGGAGGGACAGTGGATACATTGGTAGAAGAATGATCCTAGAGATGGAGCTACCAGGTAGGAGACAAAGAGGAGATTGATGTGTGGGAGGACATGGAGGCAGATGGAGTTGAGGATACAGAGGACAAGGGGGGGTGAAAAATGTTGACTCGCTGTGGAAACCCCTGAAAAAGCCAAAAGGAGAAGAACAAAAACATTGTTCAGAATCAGATAAAACAAAAATTAAAAGTAAAAAAACAAAGTTTTTCATTCTTTCTGTGCGGCCGAATATTAATCATCCTGTGTACCAGTGATGGTCCACGACCTAGGGGTTGGGCCTCATTGCTGTAGAAAATTGGCGGATATGCAGTATGATGTCCTCTGTGCGATCTTGAGGACAGAGATTTAGAATCAAATTAGACAAAATCATATTGAGGGAAAAAAAAATCAAAGTAAATGTCGATGCGACTGTGATCAGAACCAGGTCAACGTCACCGTGGTTACAGCAGGTCAACGCAGTTCAATCCAACAGCAGAGGAACCTGGTGACCTGAGTCGGTACCATAAATTGAGTGTGTGTGAGTGTGTGTGTGAGGGAGAATATATATATAACATATAGGTGTGAAGGTGTGTGTGTGTGTGTGTGTGTGTCTGCATCTCTTTCCCGTATGTCCCCTCAACGATGCAGTCCCAGACTCACCACAGACTTTGATTAATGACACCGACAATTAATCAAGTGTCTGTGGACGGGGGTGCAGTGGCTCAGTGCAGGGACGGGGGGGGGTCACTGCAGCAGAGAAACGACCACAGGAGGCACCGCAGCGCACTTTATTTTCACGCCCACGTTCCACCGGCGTCGTGTGCGATGCAACATTTTGAAGATTAAAACTGCTGTGATTATTTTTACACCCGTGTCAAAAACGTTAAAATATCTTCACGGCCCCTGGAGTCGTTTACGACTTCAGATTTGCTCCAATCTGTTGTTGTTTGTGTGTTTGTTTTTTTG
>JAFBJS010005424.1:56423-76711 GCA_016785265.1 Paraplagusia blochii
GGGGAGGAGAGGAGAGGGGAGGAGAGGAGAAGAGAGAAGAAGAGAGGAGAGGACAGGAGAGGAGAGCAGAGGAGAGGAGAAGAGAGGAGAGGAGAAGGGAGGAGAGGTGAGAGGAGAGGAGAAGAGAGGAGAGGACAGGAGAGAACAGGAAAGGTTAGAGGACAGGAGATGAGAGGAGAGGAAAAGAGAGGAGAGGAGAGGAGAGGAGAGGGGAAGAGAGGAGAACAGAGGAGAGGACAGGAGAGAGGACAGGACAGGAGAGGAGAGAGGACAGGAGAGGGGAAGAGGGCAGATGAGAGGACAGGAGAGAACAGGACAGGAGAAGAGAGGACAGGACAGGAAAGGAGAGGAGAGGAGAGGAAAAGAGAGGAGAGATGTGGAAAGCAGAGGAGAGGAGGAGAGGAGAGGAGAATTGAGGAGAGGACAGGACAGGAGAGGAGAGAAGAGGAGAGGAGAGCATCAGTGTCAGGGGGAGAGGAAGCAGCTTCAGCCTCTTCATTTACATACAGGCTGTTGACCTCATTAAAACCCAATTAGAGTTTCTTGGAGGCGGGGCTTCCTCCTCCTCCTCCACTTGTCCAAACCTCAAGACCAGGATCAAAGAACGTGGTTGTAAAACATCCCCTGTGTCTCTTAAAGCAGTAAATGGACTCAACTCTTAGAGATTCCATTAGTGTCTTATTAGACCAGGGGTCTCAAACTCACGGCCCGTGGTCCATTTGCGGCCCGTGGCAAGATATTTTTGCGGCCCCCACCTTGATGTGAAAGTTGATTTTATGATAATATTTTATAGATTTTTTTCTCCACATTGTAATGGTAAATCCTATAGTTCTTAAAGCCCTGATCCACAGCCCCCTGCTGGTTAAGTGTGGTATTACATAGATTCTATGGGAAACTGATTTTTTTCCAGTCATTCCAAAGCAGGGAAGCTGAAAAATACAGAATCCCAGTCAGAGGTTTGGCATTTGGGAATTCTGGATATTCCTGCTCAGTAAAACTCTGTATTCATCCATCCATCTGCTTGTCACAAAGCTGCAGTCTCCATCACCACCACCCAAATCTCACTGCACCATACAAATGGTTTTGTCCTCTATGTCTCTCATCTGGTAGCTTCATCTCTAGGATCATTCTTCTCCCAATATAACCACTGTCCCTCCTCTGAACATGTCCAAACCATCTTAATCTGTCTTCTCTAGCTTTTTCTCCAAACCATGATGCTATGAAAAAAATTGTTGTGTATTGATTTTTCAGAATTCCCTATGCCAAAGACGGAGCTCGTGCAGAAGTTCCACGTTCTGTATCTGGGAATGACGTCAGTGACTCGACCTATAGGTAAAAGTCAGCTGTAAAATCTGTCCTCGCACCTGAAATGTCCTTTCAGGAAATGTCACCTCAGCCTGTCTCACCCTCCTGTCCCTCGTCTTCTCAGGTATGGACATTATCAACGGGGCCATCGACAGCCTGGTGACGTCCACGGGCAAAGACGACTGGACCCCCGTCATCCTGAGTATTGCTGATACGACTGTGGCTGTGATCAAAGAAAAGGCAAGAGACACGGTTCAAGTGTTTCCAGCAGGAAAAAGAGAATAAATGATGTGAATTTTCCACTGAGGGAAGTTGTGAAGGAACTGTTTCTCCTCTTTGATGCTGCTGCAGGAAGAGGATGAAGAGGCACTGGTGGAATGTCGGGTCCGATTCCTGTCCTTCATGGGCATCGGACGGGATGTTCACACATTTGCCTTCATCATGGACACTGGGAACCAGCACTTCCAGTGCCACGCGTTTTGGTGTGACCCCAATGCAGGCTGTGTTTCTGAGGCCGTGCAGGCAGCGTGTGTGGTGAGCTCCACTCGTTTCCGGCGTGTCCCTTTTTCAGGGGTTCCCACAGCAAATTGTCTTTTTCCATCTCCCCCCTGTCCTCTGTATCTTCTACTCTGACTCCAACTACCTCCATGTCCTCCCTCACTGTATCCATCAATCTCCTCTTTGTCTCCTACTTGGTAGCTCCATCTCTAGGATCATCCCTAGTTGCCGAGTAGACATAACAATTTATTAGTAATTTCTATTTTAAGGCTTAAACTGAATTCAATATGGGCAAGATGTCGTTTATTGTATCCTCAAAACTCCAACTACCTCCATGTCCTCATTCACTGCATCCATCAATCTCCTCTTTGTCTCCTACCTGGTAGCTCCATCTCTGATTCCTCTTTACAAATCCTGGTGTTTGCTGTCTCTTATACACATCTCCACTGTCCCTCCTCTGAAAATGTCCAAATCATCTCAAATTTGTCTTCTCCAGCTTTTTCTCCAAACCTTCCTGTCTGTGTTGTCCCTCTAATCACCTCATTCCTGATCTTGTCTCCTACCTTCAGAGTAACACCTGAATTACAGTTCAATGTGTTTTAAAATACAGTGGATGTGATGGTAGTACAACTAAAGTATTGTATTTTCTTGTACACTCTTCCTTATAATGCCATAACATTAATAGATTCTAGAAATATCTAAGAGTATTTGATATTTTTTTATTTTGATATCGAAAATCCAATGTCAGAATGTCTTATTTTTGCCAAATTCATTTACTTTGTTTTGGTGATATATATAACATATGTATCATCTGAAGCACAGGTGTCAAACTCCGGCCCGGGGGCCAAATCTGACCCGCAGTGTATTTATTTTTTTGTCAGAATTTGTTATATTTATAATGCATGCTTTTTTTACAGCACATACATGTGTTCTCAGGCAAAAATGAGACAGAACTTTATGACATTTATGACAAAAATTTCAACTTAAGGTGAACTTTATTTGTCTGAATATTGTAATTTTACTGAACAAATCTTATTAATGTTCCTATAAGACTCATAGATCTGATCCTAACCCTCCCACATCTTTTCTCCTCTCTTCTGCTCCAGCTGCGATATCAAAAGTGTCTGGTGGCCCGGCCTCCGTCCCAGCGCGCCGGCTCCTCCTCCTCCCCCTCGGCGGACACTGTGACCCGGCGGGTGACCACCAGTGTGAAGCGTGGCGTCCAGTCTCTCATAGACACTTTGAAAACCAAGAAACAGCCGTCGGAGCTGCCCTAGCACCTGTGACCACCGCCTGGATGTCACTCACTCCACCACCACAACAACACCACCTGATATCAGTACCAGCCATAAGAAGCAGTGATGTACATACATGTAAACGAACGCCAAGGTGGATGATGGGAAAAAAAAGGGAAGAGCTCGAGAACTTCATCTGAGTAACTTTACTAAAAATGGATTTAATTATTTATGCCTGTATCATGAGGTCGATTTGAAAACCTGCTGTGACTGGTTGAACTTCGACCCTTGGACACTGGACGCTGTGTCCAGGTGGAAAACACACACGTCGGCCCAGCCTGGACGTAAATGTCTCGGCTCCGTCTCGGATCATGTTCTCTAAAGACAGGATTACCCAGAGGAAAAAAAAATCGATTCAATTTGTATTGACTGGTTTGCGTGATGGCTCAATCCCACTCCCCACCGCCGCCCCCTGCTGATGATTGTAAAACACAACCATCAGCAGGATAAGAGCTCCTGGACTGGAACACTGAGATGCTTAACTCCAGGATCCTTACAGAAGAACATCTGATAGCAAAGAAAAAAAGAGGACAAGAGAGAGACAAGAGCTGTCCATCAACTTACATTAGACAAAGATAGGAAAAAAAAAACAAATACCCTTGAGATTTTCAACTGACGTGAATGTGAATGATGATGTAGGACGAGAGAATTCAGGGCACAATGTTGATGTAGATATGACGCAGAAGACGGAGACAAGATTTGACAGACGTGGGTTTTAAATGTGCATGTTTTCATAATGAAGGTTGTTTATTTTTCATGTTAATGAGTCGAGGTACGAGGACATTCATAGCACAAAGCATCACATTTAGTTGATTTTCAAAAAAAAAAAAAAAAGAAGAAATCATATCTACAACCGTAATCCTTTCCTCGCCATGTGGTAAAAATCGATCCCTAATTGATTTAATCAATACATTCCTTATTGAATGGTTGGAACAGAGAATGTGTCACAGTTTATCTTGATTTTGATTGGCCGAAAAAAAAATCCGGAAAAAATATACGAGAGCTGAAGATCAAGAATTTCACGTTGTTTGTGTCTTAAAGTGTACGATCTCCTCAGGAAACTTTTTGCATTAACAGGACAAAGAAAGTGAAGCTCCAGGGTTTGGCCTCAGCAGATGTGAGGAGCTCCTGACAGTCAGATGAATGTTGGCCCAGGTGAGATGAGAAGAAAAAAAAAAAAAAGTCCACCTCCGCCCTCCTCACGTGGCGGATCCAGACGGTCGGCCTGCGTTCACAGACAAATATACTCCCACCAAAGTGCACACGCAGCAGGTGGAATATAAATGTCTGCTGTCACCGCCGTGGAAAAACTTCACAACCTTCTGCTCCTATAGCTCGGAGCCATCGTCTGCACTCGGCGTGAACTCTGAGAATGCAGTCGAAACGGAACAAAATTCACATCAAACCCCGCGTCACTTCTGTTCTTCACTCATCTCTACACCGTGTAAATGTAATCTGTTGTGACAATAAATGCATAAATAAAAAGGCTCTTCTTCGGTGAGTCCTCGTGATTTGTCCAGGTCACTGGAACCCTGGGTAAAGGCTATTCATCATCCAGTGACAGTGAAATGACATTGGCTGGAGCCTGAGGCGACGATCATTACCAAACTGCATAGACAGCAATAATGACTTTGTAGTGACGACAGATAATGGATCCAGACCTCAGGAGAAATTGGTTCATTTTTCAGAAAAAACTAAATCAGTTCATCAGGGTCAGTATTTTCATGACAGGTAAAATTAAAAACATTTTAAAAAGTGTCTTCATTTGTCTGTGAAGATTCTCATCCATCCAGGTCATGAGATCCAAAAAGGGTTTAGTTCTCAGCAACTCGACTTCTTCTTCTTCTTCTTCTTCTTGGAGTTGAAAGACTCAACTGAGGAACTTCATCATTTTCTGGTTGTTTCCACTCCCTTCACCACTGGACAAAAGTGTGAAGATGTGGTTTGAGAGAACAGTGAAGGAAGTCATCTATGCCCATCTGGAACAACCAACCTTCAACAGAGTGGGAGGTCTTTTACTACAGACCATTCTGCTGTGAGATCCCATCCTAGGAAGTTTAACTGCTCATCAACACCAGAGGAATCTTCTCAAGACGGGTGGGACAACGACCCCCATTCACATCTGGACATGTGACAAGACAACTGCTCATTAACATCGCCTCTCCTTTTTTTTGTCTAAAAAGGTGAGGAGACCAAAATAACTTCTTCACACCTTTGTCCAGTGGTGAGGGGAATGGTCTAGAGGAGGAGAACTTCTGGAGTTCCCTCTGACATCAACCAGAAACTGATGAAGTTCCTCAAACATCAAAAATCTTTTTTAAAATCTAAACTCTTTTCCTCATTTGCTTAAAGTTCTCAAAATATCATCGCAAATGCTGTGCAACATTTTTGTTTATGTAAATCAGTGGTTAAAGAAAAAAAAAACATGATTACATGTTGCGTGGCTTTTGTGATAATATTTTGTGTATTGGAATATTTTGGATTATTTTCCTTGCGGGATCTGTTTTTTTTTTTGTGGCGTTCACACTGTGGTTTAAACTGAGACTAAAACGTGTCCTAAAGTCGAAGACTAAAACGTGTCCTTGATGTACAGCAAAAAAACTGCAAACAAAAGTAAATTTCGGCAACAACCAACCTGGCAACATCTGTGACATCAACACTTCACATCCAGAGAGTAAGTGAAACTTTCTGTTCTCTTCATTAAATATCACTTTCAACAACCTCTGCATAATCTTTTAGTCCATTATTTATATTTATGTTAAAAATACTATGTCTATGTTGCCGTATATTTTTACATTTATGTACTACATTGAAGTATTATTTATGGCTGGTACATAATACTGTAAACATTACCTTTTCTATTCGTTGAATTCATTTGTTATTTCTTTTTCCGCAGTTCAGAACAGGAGGCGTGACCTCATCACCAGGTCCTTGTACTGTCCACCACCAGAGCGGGCCGGGGACAGTGCAGTCCGTCCCTGTGTCCTCAGTCTGCTGGAGCCGACGCTGGGGCTGAATCCTGTCCGTCTGTTCTGAGGAGGGAAGAAGTTCGGGAAGTGAACGGGAGGAAGGACCAGCATCACAGGCTTTAGAACCTCAGGGGGAGGTCTCCGAGGACGGACCGGCGGTGTACAAGGATGAAAGGTGGGTTGGAGAGTGGTGGTGGTCCAGGTGGAGGTGGAGGTGGTGTTGAGGACGACTGACATTGGTTTAGGGAGTGATTTTTTTTCCAGTTTGGAGACAGAGGAGCAGCAGCCGTCTGGTCCAGAGGAGACAGGGTTGGAGATGGTGTGGTTTGTGACTCTGGGTTTGACTGAAAGAAAAGTTAAAAAAGAAAGAAAAAAAGTTTGAGGCAGATTTTTCTTTTAAATGAAGTCACAGAGAGAATTGAGAATTAGGCTGATGAAGCGAATCCAAAAGATTTCAAGCTCCGTGCTTCTTTTATTTAAGGCCAACTTCCTCCCATATCAAAACTTCTTTTGAAATTGAGAAACTACATAGAATTTATTTTTATATGATCTTTATGTTGCTGGAGAAATATATTAAAATCACTTTAAACAGTTTATTAAATGTTTAAGTAAAAGTTTATTAAATCAGTTTATATTATTTTCATCCTCTGTTTCTTAAATGTCTTTAACACAACAAAAGTTCCTCTGGTTAAATTGACAAACATTTTTTTCTTATCCTTTCAGTTTGTCCCTTTTTCAGGAGTTGCCACAGCAACAATTCTCATCTCCCCCTGTCCTCTGTATCTTCTACTCTGACTCCAACTGCCTCCATGTCCTCCCTCACTGCATCCATCAATCTCCTCTTCGTCTCCCACCTGGTAGCTCCATCTCTAGGAACATTCTGATTTCTAGTGCTGGTATTTTTACTAGTTCTTTTATCGTCTTTCTGATGAACTTCTGAATGTTCTCAAATGTGTCCTCCAATAGATTGTTAATTTTATTCTTCTATACTTTGATTAAACAGTCATAAACCACCTCCTTTTCATCAGTCATTACATTGTTATTTAGTCTTTACAATGTCTGGAACCAATAAAGGTCAATTATCTGAAGAATACGATGAACGAGAAAACATGGAATGACATAAATCACCGTTGTTGGCAGAACAACAGCATAGATATTGATGGAAGAACTTCAGGGGGGTTTGTTTGTAAAAAATATGGAAAATTCCAGGATATCAACCCCGAAATTAAACATTTATAAACTATTTTTGTTATTATGATTGTACTTGTCCAAACAAATGCACATTAAGTGAAACTAGGAAAAAAATACCTACAGGAAATTGAAGAAAACAGAAGGGAAATCTTTTTTACACTTTCTCTTTTCTTTAGGGGGCAATGGTGGCCTAGTGGTTAAGGAACTGAACTGAGGTCCGGAGGGTTCCAGGTTCAAATCCTAGATCCACTGAGCATGGCACCGTCCCCACTCACTGCACCCGGGCGCTCAAAGCTGCCCACTGTTCACTTTGGTGATGGGTTAAATACAGAGGTGATATTTCACTGTGTGCAGTGGAGTGAATCACAATGTCACAATGACAAGGAGTTTGATTCCTTTCCTTTCCTTATTTCCTTCCTCCTTATCATAACAAATATTATTTTTATACACAGATGTTTGTCAGATTCTAAATAAAATGTAACCGATTTAATTCCTAATGTCATTGAGAGTTCTAGTACTTGTTCTGAAGTGAAAGAAATATATGATTTATCAGCTTCTTAACTACACAGTATTTCCTACGTGTTGTCGCAGTAAGAGCGTTTGGCCTTCAGGCATCCTTTACTGCCATCCTTGAAAAAAAATGGCCGCTGCTACTGTATGAAATATAAACTATATCCTCAAAGCCATGTGGATATAAATAAGTAATAAACCAGGAGGTGGTTGGCACGCAGCACTGAAACAAAGGGAACCGATGGGGGCGCCGTGCAGAAGGTAAACAAAGAACAGTGTTTGTGTGGATCCAACAAACAGACATCATTTATTCATCAGAGAGAAAATGAATGTATGGAACCACCACCACCTGGTCAATGTTAACTGATGCTTCAGCAGAGAAGTTCTCATCGAGAATCATGGAACCAAAGACTCCATGGTCCATCAACTCTGTCCTACTGACCGTAGAGATGTTGTCCACCTGGACACAACTGTGGTCCATTTATTGATGGTCTGATTTTTCCTAGGGACTCCTGCGGTCTGGTCTGAACCCTGCTCAGAGGAGGAGGAGACTGAGGAGGACAAGCACGAGATGCTTTCATCCTTCGGTTACTCCGACCAGAGCGTTCTTTCTTTGGAAGTGGGACAGAACCGATCCTGTCCAGGAGGCCTTTGGCGTCCGCCCTGGCCAGGACTTCCTGTGGGGTCTCTTTGACCACGGGCTCCTCCTGTGGAGAAAGGAGAGGTGAGGAGCTCTGGGTCATCACCTGCTTATATTAGGAGTGAAGTAGTTATAAGAGGAGAAGAGCAGAGAGGAGGAGGTGGTAGAGGAGAGAGGAAAGGGGAAGAGGGAGGAGACAGGAAGAAAAGGAAAGGAGATAAAATTGGAAACAGGAGAGAAGATGAAGGGAAAGAGGAGTGTGAGATGAGTGGAGACGTAAGATGGAAAAGAGGAGAGAAAAAGGAAAAGAGGAGTACAGAATGAGGGGAGAGGAGAGATCAGAGTGAAGAGGAGAAAGGAAGGAGACTTAAGTAGAAAACAGAGGAAAAGAGAGAAGAAATGGACGGGAAAATTGGGGAAATGAGAAGTGGAATGGGAAAAAAAAAGGAGTGCAGGATGTGAGGAGAGGAGTAGATGAGAAAAAGAAAACACAAGAGAGGAGAAGAAGGAAAAGACGATTGAAAGGAGAGGAGAAAGGAGATTGTGGTTGAGGAGAGAGGAAAAGACAGGAAATAAGGAAAGGAGAGGAAAGCGGAAACAGAAGAGAAGAAGACGGAAAGAGGAGTGCGAGAAGAGAGGGGAGGGGAGAAAACAGAGGAGAAGAGAGTAGGAAAAAACAGAAGAAGGGAGAAAAATAGGAGGGTGGAATGAGAGGAGAGGAAAGGAGAGAGCAGAGGGGAGAGGAGAAGAAAGGAAAAAAGCAGAGGAAAAGTGAGAGGAGAAGAGTTGGGAGGAAAGAAAAGGCAGGAGCAGGATGAGAGGAGAGGAGAAGAAGGAAAAAAGGATTGCAGAATGAGAGGGGAGAGGAGGACTGGAGGAGGTGAGGAGGAGGAGAGGAGAGGAGAGCCACTGTGTCCTTGCTGCTGGCTGCAGGTCACCTGCTGTCTCAGCACCAGCCCACAGTTCTCCTCAGTGTCTGAATAATTCACCAGCACAGCGGCCTCTACAGGGACGAGTCTGTATGAATTATAGGTGTTTTTATGTTAACGTGCATTTTAATTGGTAATATGTGAATATCATCAGTGATCCTTCATCTCATTGGACCAAACACACAGTAACACAGTAACAGTAGCATTTCCATACAGCGTTACGGTCCACGGCGCTCTGTGTCGTACTGTATACGGACCGGACTGGGTGTTTTGGAAACTCCACTGTAGCGCAGCCTGTGGTTGAAGCCTTGAACTTCATTGAAGCTCACTCCTACAGACAGGAGGCGCTGAATTATTCAACAGACGCTCTCTCTGTTTCCTCTCTTTATTCACGTCATCTTTGTAAATCTCACTTTGCCTCGATCCGTGCCACACTTTGTAAATCCATCACTCTCCCTCTCTCCACTTTGCCAAACCGATCGTCCACAGCTGAATCCATTCTGTTTTGTCTAAAATCATTACGTACGATCTATGCGGCCGACGACGTACAAATTTATGAATCTCTTCTGAAAGAACGGGGGGGTAAAGGAAAAAAGACTTGAATGTCACTGGAAAGCTTTTAGTGTCTCCAGCTGCTGCTGTATGGACGGCCCATAAAGAAAGGGGGCGCTCCGACAGTCGATGTGAGCCAGACAGCATTCAAACACTTATATAATTGCTATTTTTACGGCGCTTTCCAGAGTGCCACAATAACTTTTGATTAGCTGAGTTTATTGGAGGTGAGGAGAGAGAAAAAAAATCTTGTTGGAGGCGCTATTACAGCAGTTTGATTATCTTTTCATTCCTGTCTGTGGAGGTATAAAACATGATGGAGGGTCAGAGAGAAACAGACACCACGGGGGGAGAGAGAGAGACAGACAGACAGAGTGAGATCATTCACACCCTGTGTGGGTTACATGGCTTAATAAACCCTGCACTGGCTCCTCATTTCATAATGCGAGGGAGAACATAGTAAACACTCGTGATGATGTGGATTATGAGGACGTGGGGAAGACAGACATGTCAGAGTGACGAGACTCTGCAGCACGTTACAACCTGGCAGTTATTACAGCAGCGTAAAGTGGAATCAGACAGAAACTTAATGAGTGTTTTGATCTCTTGAATCTCCTCCTGTAATGAAGGGAAAACATGGATGTATTTTCCAGTAGCATCATCCATAATACGCTGTCGTCAATATCAATTTACCGTAATATCCGGACTATAAGCCGCAACTTTTGTCACACAATTTCAACCCTGCGGCTTATGCAGAGATGTAGCTAATGTATGCATTTTTTCTAACTGCTCGAGCAGAAAAGGGAAGAGTGAGACAGGTGGTGTCGAGTAAGACGCAAGTCACAACTGCCAATAAACACCATAGAAGAAGAAGAAGTTTAACGTACGGTAACGCGCTTTGTACGTGAATAAAATTAGCATAAACTGAACCTCATCATGGAAAATGCAAAAAGAATGCGGCTTATAGTCAGGTGCGGCTCATGTTTGTACAAAATGTTTTTTCCTTTAAAAAATGTATTGGGTGCAGCTTATAGTCCGGTGGCCAAACCCAGTCTGCGCCCCAGAGGTTGGGCCAACGTAGCATCTGGTCAAGATCAGATTTATGTCAAATCACCTGTGGTCACTAAACAGATCAAAAAGCTTCTTAGAAACGCTGACATTTCCAAATTTATCATGAGCCCCTTAAACACGTCAGCTCCGACGGAGATTTTTCCAGCTCATTTCATGACCTTCTCCAAGGAGGCTGAGGTCTCAAGTGCCATTTGTCTGTCTCTTAGCAGAACAACTTTGAAATCACTCAGCCGGATTCCATGACATTTTGCGGCGCATTGAGCTACAGGCCAAGAAAGACCTCATTAGATTTTGTTACTGATGCAGAAAAAGGGTGAATTGAAGAAGAGTGAATGGAAAAGTTTATCAGAACTAGTTTGGATAAACTGATGATTTTCACTTGTTCTTTTGCAAAAGACACAGATCAGATATTTGGAACATTTGGACACATTTTTGGACACTTTTCCTAACAATGTGGACATTTCTGAAGACATTAAAAAGTAGACAAGAACTAATGCTGCTAAGTCAGAATCTGACTTGAATTTCAACCTGTCTCTCCTGTCTCACGAAGTCCTACCTTTACAATCTGACACACATTTCTAAACATGTCCCGGTGACCTCTCCTATCTTTGGACTATTGTCCACCTGGATTTAAACTTTCATTCACTCTTACACGTTCTTTCCTAAGGACACTCTTCCATTCATGCTCCCGTGTGGACTTAGTTGTCTTCCCTCCTGTCCTTTAAGTGATGTGTTTGTGTGTTAAGACAGACCAATAAACACATTTAATGGAGACCACAAGTGAGTCGCTTTAAATAATTTATCCGGGCAATTCGACTGTTTTCTCCAAGTTTTAATAGTTTTTAATGGTTAAAGGACACAGTGAACGGTGCGAGAAGGACGACAGTGTGTTTGTCTCAGCAGACATAAATAAGCTGCCAGTGTTTTACCTCGATGAACTCTGTCTGCTTCTCCCTCTGCTCTGTGTGTTTTTGTATAACAGTAGGTCCTTGACTTACGTTGGAGTTACGTTCCCACTTTAGGACGTCAATCAATGTCTACCACCAGTTGGACCTTAACTCCACGTAAGTTCCCAGGTCATTTACTGAAACCCTAAGACAGTGGTAACATCATAATCTATGAGACACAATATCAGAAGAGTCTGATTCAAACCTGGGAACCGTAATAAAGTAAACTTCTTCTTCTTTTCTTCTCCTCTGTCCTCTACCTCAATGTCCTCCCTTACAGCATCCATCAATCTCCTCTTTGTCTCCTACCTGGTAGCTCCATCTCTAGGATCATTCTTCTACCAATGTATCCACAGTCCCTCCTCTGAACATGTCCAAACCATCTCAATCTGTCTTCTCTAGCTTTTTCTCCAAACCTTTCTGTCTGTGTTGTCCCTCTAATCACCTCATTCCTGATCCTGTCTCATTCCTTATCAATTCCTAAAGCCATAATAAAGTGCAGAAATTTCCAAAACATCAACACAATGTGATAAACAAAAACTTGATAGAGCACAATCTACGATATGACGTTCAAGCTGGAAATGTAAACAACGCTGTTAATGGGAGAAAGAGAAGAAACCCATTACTGGACAGGTAGTGAGGTCTACTCAATGTGTCTTTCCTTAGTCGGATATATTTCTTAACTGCATCAATATTTTGTATTGTAAAACCACGTTGCGACTAAGTTAGAACAGCCAGCCAACAGCCAGCCAACTATCTGTCTGGTCTCCCTACAGTTAGGCTGCACGTCCAGCCCAGCGCTGGAACTGTTCTGTCACTGGAGACCAGACCATTTGGCAGAACCGGATCCTAAATGAGCTAAATTTGTCTCTGCTCATCTCTGGCTGCGCTGCATTAGTGAAGCAGCTGCAGCATTAGTGGACCGGGGTGACCTCTGACTATGTGTTTGGACCTTAATTTGGGATATGATGAGATAAAAGAATAAAGGAAATTCCCATTAGAGGTTCTTTTATTTTTGTAGGTCAGAATCTCTGGACATGTGGAAGAGCTTAATAGTTAAGGTGAATAGTACAAGTCAACTCTGGGGATTCAGATCTTTTCATCAGTGTTAATTACTGTGCAGCGTGTGGATGGAGTGGAGCTCACCTCTCTGCTGAGAACAGCCAGGAAACAACCGTTACTCTGCTCCGAAGGCTTGAGTCTGAAGAAAAGGTCTGGTTTCTCCGCAGTCTTGTCAGGGGAGATGAAGGTGGGTTGGATCAGACTAGATGAAAGAAACACAACAGAAACACATAACAACAATTAGCAACCGCTAAAAATATAAGATGAGGAAAAAAAAATCTTTGATCTTGGAAATATGTTTTTTTTTCACCACACTTTTGATCAAATATTAATGCAGTGATGTCCAATGTTTTCAACGTAATCCTCTGATGTTTGAAGCTTTCAATAAAACAATGCATTTTGTTGTGTCTATGTAGTTCTAAGACGTAGAACCTCAAACCGAATCACAGAAATTTTGCCTCCTCTTATTTTCCTTTCGTCTCTTTTTTCAGGGGTTGCCGCAACAAATCATCGATTTCACCGTGTACTTAGTATCTTCTACTCTATCTCCAACTACCTCCATGTCCTCCCTCACTGCCTCCATCAAGCTCCTCTTTGTCTCCTACCTGGTAGCTCCATTGCTTAAATCATTCTTCTATAAATGGCAAAGTTTGCCAACATCTCATTTTGATTAAAAAAATGATTCAATGTGATAACAAGTCTATCAAATTTACAAAACAAATAAGAAGGATTCAATATTTTTCTAAGTAGATAAATAGTAAAATAAATAATAATTAAATACTTCTAAAATATCCAATAAATATTTGTACTGGCTCAGGAAAAAAATAATTACATACATTTGTGGAGGGAACTCCCAAAAGATTAATAAAGTTCTATAAAATGATATCTTATCAACCCTTAACAACTAAAAATAAATAATAAGCAGAAATAGGAAATTGAAAATAACAGCTATATTATCAACTAAATGTTTATTAAAGTCAACTAAATGTTTATTAAAGCAACTTATTAAAGTTGCCTAAGTCATATTTCAATCAAATATGACTTATGCAATTATGCTATGAGGCTATCGATAAGTAAATGACATTTAACACATATTGACATAATGGTTTATGGATATCCAAGAATGTTGATGTTCTCGTCGATAACAGTAAAAATTATGAAATAACTTTATTGTATTTTTTTTTTCGATAAACACAATGTCTGTGTTTTTGTCAAAACAACATTTTTAAGGAAACAGTGAATTATATATCATCATGTTCACTTAAGTCCCACTTGTCTCACCTCTATACTGTAGCAGTGGAAGGAAGCTAATTACCCAGAAGTCATTGTTCTTTTAACAGCAAAAAAAACCTGATGAAATTTTAAACTCTTTTGTTTTATCTTATACATAATTTCTCATCCACGTGTTCAAACCCTTACACTGGTTGTACATGTGAGTACAGTGTTATCCATACCATCTCCATCACATTTGTTTTATTAATGTGAGCCTGAGGCTATGTCACCACCGGGGGCAGCTCCACGCAAAGAGTCAGACACAATGCATTCAAGGCCTTCATGTTCAAACCACAAAGCTTCAATCCTACCAAACACAAATGCAGCTAAAACAAAAATGTAGAAATAATAAATATCTTCATAAAAAGACAGAGTGGACTTAGACAGGAGACTTTCAGAAAGGACAGACAGCTGCAGCAGGAAGACAGACATTGAGGTCAACAGACAGTAACAGAGACAGAAAGTAAGAGAAAGTCCAGAGCAGTGGGACACAGAGAATGAGGCTGACCTGAAGTTTGTTGGTTTGGGTTCTCCTGCGCGCTCAGAGGTGGCCTTGAATTCTTCAACAGCTCCAGTAACAACCTTCTCATTTTCCTCAGGGTAAATTGAACAGGTGGAGTAAACCACCGCCTTCACCTGCCAGACTGTCATTAGAAAATCAGAAGTGACTAGTAATCAATTAGAAATAACAACGTAAATCAATGTCATGAAAACTGTAATAATTATTTCAACTGTATGAAATATTTACATTTTTAATTGAAGTTTTCTGGCTAAAACAAAGATTTTTCTAAGACTGCAATCAACACAATGAAAGTAATGCTGCGTTTTAAGTTTTAGGTGATGTAATAATATAATTAACTCCAATTTAACAATTAAAAAAAGCATAAAAACTATTATTATTGTTATGTAAGGACTCTGGAAATGAAGATCTTTTTGTAAATAAACAAGTTTTTCCAATAAAATAATGAATTTTAACACACAGGCAATGATCAACCTTTAGAGCTGTGGCATTCAGTAGTTATTGTAGCAAGAACTCACTTGTGTCAAAATATGCACACTTTTCCTAATCTTATCTGTATGTTTATCAACAAAATACAGAATTTTGAGACACAACAAAATGGATGAATTTTTCAAAAAGAGAAAATTTTACTTTGATTTGTGAAATGATCAGAAAACTGGATATAAATAATAATAAAAAACTTCATATTTTTCATCTTATTGGAACATTATTTAATGGTTTGTAGGAAAAATATTTTAGTAAAACTCTTTTTCATGTGGTCAGCCTGTCAAAAAATTTGAAAAAATTTTTTTTTCAAATTTTAAAAGCTGCTTCTTTTCTCTATGTAATTCTCACCAAACTAGTGATTTTTAAGGAATCTTATGGGGGAAATCATATATTTTTGGGGAAAAATCTAAGTTTGTCTTTTTCTTATCTTAATCATAGAAGAAAATTCTGAAAAAAGTCTAATAATTTACCAAAGAAAACAGTAAGGGTCGTTTTTTTATGTCTTCAGCAAATAAGCTAAAGATTTTATCTGCCATAACTGATACCAAAATTATCTATTTCATGGGTTACCACCTAATTATATATACATATATTATTTATAATATAATATAATAGTGATTTGAGTTCCTTCTACTGAAAGAGTTTCACTCGACTCACTTATATTGGTTATTTGTGAATTGTTTTGTAGTTTTTCTGTCCATTTCTTTCCGGTTCTGATGTTACACCTGACTCAGTAACTACAGCCAGACAGAAATATCAACCAACCCACTGGTGAAAAAATGAAAATCTGCACAAATGCGACAAATCACCTCCGAACAAATGTGACGTGGTAAAGAGGCGGAACTGAGGGGAGAGGATGAGATGACTGAGGCAGGAGACGAACACATTCGTCATCCAGGTTTCCCGCTCCACTGCACTGCAGCGGGTGTGTAGATGTGTTGTGAGTATTCGTCAAAGAGTCCATCGACAAGACTAAACCAAAGCACTCAATACCCAATGACCGTTAATTAATGGTCTAACAGGAAAGTATCTACACTGGCAAAATGTAGGGAGTCCAAATCAATGTCAGTCTAATGGTAATGTGCTGATTTGGCCTCAGATACAAGAACTGCAAGGTGGTGTATCACCTTCACAGACTGAGGATCATTACAACAGAACTGCTCTTCCGTGTCTCATGTCCTAAAGAGTTAAGGTCTTGTTGCCAAGTGTAATTTCATGACCTACATCCAGCACAAGGCAGAAATACTAATCAGTTATCTCAGATATGTGTCTGGCCCGAAACACGGCAACATTAGCATTCTTAATTAAGACTCGGCGGCTCTCCCAGGAACCCCACAGGCTTGAGTCTAATGGAATACAAGATTAGATAATTAGAAAGTATAAGCTTTGTGGTGTCAGAGAGGTGAGACAGGCTGCTCGGAAAAGACCTGGATCATACCTACTGGGTAAGAGGGAGTGTTTGTCCACAGATGGTTCCACACTTACACTGCAACGCATGGACAAGATCCTTTCTCTGCTGGGAAACCAGGGCCTCCAGTTTGCTCTGGGCAACAGAACCTTGGCTCAGGTCCTGCAGCAGGTCTGTGTCTAAGGCAGACAAAAAATTATAGGTTGTTTAGAAATGTGTATAAGGAATACGGTACACGCACATCATGTACTCTTCTAAACAGTTGTAACATAGATATGTTCATGTTTTGTATCATATATTCATTTAAGAAAAAAAGGTGAACAAGTGAAAACAGGCATTTCATTTGATCATTTGAATTTGTCATTTCTTTTTCAAAATCTTTTTTTTTTTCTGCAAAGAAAAACAACAATGCAATAGCCAAAAGTTTAGGTTTTAAAATATACATATTGCATTGAATGTAATATCAGATGAATATAAAACAATAAGTATAAGAATGTTTTTCAGAAACTAATTGGTAGGCAAAGGGTGCTGATGCAAAAAATTATTTCTGTGAACTTGAAGAACAGTGAGACAAAAAGTAAAGACGGCATTATTTTAATGGAAAATGAGTGTTTTGTTTTATTTTTTCATTTTTGGAATATCTTACTTCCAAAGATCTTTTTCAGGAAGTTGATTTCATATTGAATTGTTGTTGATCAGATGTTTGGATATCGAAGAAATATGAAATGTAAACTTATAAAAGTAAATACCTAAATGTTTCATGCCAAACTACCTTTGTTCTTTTATAGAAAAACTTTATTTTTGAAGGCTTTTCAGAGGATAATTAGTGTAGCATTTAAGAAGTACATTCAAACATTTTCGAATCATCAACCTTTTCGAAAAAAAATCAAACCGCATTTTTTTCTACAAGTTTCTAAATAAAAATTGCCATTTTAACACTTTCTCAAAGTAACCAGTTATTTAAAGAAAAATGTTAAAAGAGAAAATAGATATATTGTGATATTTTCACAATATTTCTATTTCTATTTTTGTTTGTCAACAAAATATAGCAATTAATCTCTAAATTATGTAAATTTAAAATAGTAACATTTTAATCATTTTTATAGGAGCATTTTGAGGAATGTTGTGTAAAAAACTTAAATTTTCTTAATGAAAAAAATAGTGATCCAACAAATTAAAGCCTTTCCAAATAGTGATCATTTTCAAAAGATATTTGCTTGCCGAATAGTGATCCCCAAAAAAATTGCTTGCCAAATAGTGATCAACCAAAAAAGCCTTGATGAATGGTAATCTGCAAAAATAGTTGCTTGCCAAATAGTGATCGCAAAAAGAACACTTTTTCCATGTTCAAATCACGTCAGGATCATTCTGAATGTTTCCGTTATTTCTAGAGTCATAAACGTACTTTATAAACCATTTCCAAGTAATGGAAAAAGATTTTTTATTGCCAAATAATGATCCTAAAAAGTTGCTTGCCAAATAGTGATTCCAAAAATAACACCTGCAAAATAGTGCTGCTTTTTAAAGAGATTTTTGCTTGCCAAATAGTGATCCCCCTTCAAAAATCGCTTGCAAACTGATCCACAAAGAGGCACCATAAATTGTGATCTGCAAGAAAGGTTGCTTCCTAAAAAGTGATCCTTAATTGAACAATAAAGCGTAATTTAACACTTTTAATAAATTTGACGATTTATTTGAAGCCATTTTGCTCCGTGCCCGATTCTGTGGCGCAGCGGTAGCGTGTCTGACTCCAGATAAGAGTGTTCAAATCACATCAGGGTCATTCTAAATGTCTCCATTATTTCCGAAAAGATAACTGAACTTTATCAAAACCTTCCAAATAATGCTCCCTTTAAAAACACTTTGCATGCCAAAAAGTGCTCCTTTAAAGAGAGTTTTCCTTGCCAAAGAGTGATCCCAAAAATTGTCTTTCCAAACAGTGCTGCTTTTCAAAAAATTATTGCTTGCATAATAGTGACCGGACAAATTTAAGCGTTGCCAAATAGTGATCTTCAAAAAGTGTCTTTCCAGAAAATGATCCTTTTCAACTAATTTTCGAAAGAAAAAATCAAACCAAATAGTGCTCCTTTTAGGAGATTTTTGCTTGCCAAATATTGATCCACATAAACGTCACTTGCCAAATAGTGATCCCAAAAATTAAAGCCTTGCCAAATAGTGATCCCCAAAAAGTGACTTGCCAAACAGTGATCCCAAAAAGAACCCTGCCAAATAGTGCCCCTTTTCAAGGGAATTTGCTTGCCAAATAGTGAATCCCCAAAAAGTTGCTTGCCAAATAGTGATCCTCAAAAGAATGTTGCCAAATAGTGATCCCAAAAACCACGTCTACCAAATAGTGCTCCTTTTTTAAGAGCTTTTTGCTTACCAAATAGTGATCCCCCAAAAAGTTGCTCGCCAAATAGTGCTCCTTTTCAAGGGTTTTTTTGCTTGCCAAATAGTGATCCACAAAATGTTGCTTGCCAAATAGTGATCCCAAAAACCACGTCTGCCAAGAGATGTTTGCTTGCCAAATAGTGATCCCCATAAAAAGTCACTTGCAAAATAGTGTTCCCACAAATTAAAGTGCTGCCAAATAGTGATCCCCAAAAAGTGTCCTGCCAAATAGTGCCCCTTTTTAGGAGATTTTTGCTTGCCAAATATTGATCCCAAAAACCACGTCTGCCAAATAGTGCTCCTTTTCAAGAGATTTTGCTTGCCAAATAGTGATCCCCCAAAAAGGTGCTTGCCAAATAGTGATCCTCAAAAGGTTGCTTGCCAAATAGTGATCCCAAAAACCACGTCTGCCAAATAGTGCTCCTTTTTTTTAGAGATTTTTCTTGCCAAATAGTGATCCCCCCAAAAGATTCTTGCCAAATAGTGATCCCAAAAACCACGTCTGCCAAATAGTGCTCCTTTTCATGAGATTTTTGCTTGCCAAATATTGATCCCCAAAACGTGACTTGCCAAATAGTGATCCCAAAAAGAACCCTGCCAAATAGTGCCCCTTTTCAAGGGAATTTGCTTGCCAAATAGTGATCCCCCAAAAAGGTGCCAAAAAGATTCTTGCCAAATAGTGATCCCAATAACCACGTCTGCCAAATATTACCCCGCTTTAGAAACATTTTGCTTGGCAATAGTGATTCCCAGAAAAAAAACCCTGCCAAATAGTGCTCCTTTTAAGGGATTTTTGCTTGCCAAATAGTGATCCCAAAAACCACGTCTGCCAAATAGTGCTCCTTTTTTTTAGAGCTTTTTGCTTGCCAAATAGTGATCCCCCAAAAAGTTGCTTGCCAAATAGTGCTCCTTTTACAGAGTTTTTTTGCTTGCCAAATAGTGATCCCCAAAATGTTGCTTGCCAAATAGTGATCCCAAAAACCACGTCTGCCAGGAGATTTTTGCTTGCCAAATAGTGATCCCCATAAAAAGTCACTTGCAAAAAAGTGTTCCCAAAAACAACTACTGACAAATAGTGCTCCTTTTCAAGAGATTTAGCTTGCCAAATAGTGATCCCCCAAAAAGGTGCTTGCCAAATAGTGATACTCAAAAGGTTGCTTGCCAAATAGTGATCCCAAAAACCACGCCTGCCAAATAGTGCTCCTTTTTTTTAGAGATTTTTCTTGCCAAATAGTGATCCCC
>JAFBJS010005425.1:0-73012 GCA_016785265.1 Paraplagusia blochii
TCAGTATTTCACAGTGATCACTAGTCTCCAAACACAAAAATTAAAAAATTTCACATTTTTAACCACCAAAATATTGATAACTATGTATTTTAAGACAAATGGATGCATTTTTAGTCATCTTTGAAAAACTTTTATTTTTGGAGATTACATCTGGATTTTAGGAGGTCAGTATTTCACAGTGATCACTAGTACCCAATCCAAAAAAAATAAAATTTTCACATTTTTAACCACCAAAATATTGATAACTATGTATTTTAAGATAGATTAAGGCATTTTTAGTCATTTTTGAAAAACTTTTATTTTTGGAGATTACTTCTGGATTTTAGGAGGTCAGTATTTCACAGTGATCATTAGTCTCCAAACACAAAAATTATAAAATTCCACAATTTTAACCACCAAAATATTGATAACTATTTATTTTATGACAAATGGATGCATTTTTCGTCATTTTTGAAAAACTTTTATTTTTGGAGATTACTTCTGGATTTTAGGAGGTCAGTATGTCACAGTGATCACTAATCTCCAAACCAATAAATTACACATTTTAACAATTTTATCCACCGAAATATTATTTTGGTGGATATTATAAGTATTTTAAGACAAATGCATGCATTTTCAGTCATTTTTGAGAAACTTCTATTTTTGGAGATTACTTTCGGAATTGGACACGATATTAACTTACTCTGATCGGTAGTTTGCACACCAAATATTAATAAATTTTCACAATTCAAACCACCAAAATGTACATTACTCAGTTATTTAAGATTGCATTTTGAGTCATTTTCAAGAAACTTTTGTTTTTGGAGATTGCTTCTGGAATTTATGAGGACAGTATTTCACTGTGATCATTAATTTGCATACCAAAAAATTATTAATATATATTAATAAATTTTCACCCATAGGGTGTCAGTGAGAAGCCGGAGTGTATCACCTTGCCTATCTGCCCTAAGCCGACCTGAAGTAACCCATCAGAGAAGAGGACAAGAGGATGGCGTCAAAGAAGAGGAAGAAGAAACAAGAGGACCTCACTGCAGAAGAGGAGGAGAAGACAACGCCAGAGACGAGGAAGAGAGGATGACGCCGGAGAAGAGCACCAGATGAGACAAGCCTCCCCTGCCAGGTCCTGACCCCAGCCGACGGAGGGCCAATCAAGGAGGAAGTGAACAAGGAGCACCGGATCACTTCCCTCCCCGATGATCTACTAACACTAACAGAAAAAACAGAAGGTAGTAGAGTTTTGCATCCTTCTTTTTATTGTGTTAACCTGTCATCTCATAAATCTGTTACACTTCTGAAACAAAATATAGGCAATTATACAGTATTTAAAACAAACCCATTTTTTATTTTACACTATATACATGTTCAGAACCTGTGCAATAAAACGTGAAAACTATAAAAAAAAAGACAAAAGTAGTTGAAAAGGCGACAGAGCAATGGAAACCAAAGGTTTTGAATCCGTATCAGTAACATAAATTAAAATCTGCTCATTTCCAAAAGCGTTCATTAATTATGCATAAAAATTCCACATGATGTGACATTAAAATGTAGAATCAGCCGAGTCAGATATGAATGAAACTTCTGTCTTTGACCAGAGAAATGGGCATTTATTGAATCCCACGGAAACATAGAGTTAATCCCAGGTCATGGATGTTAAGATGAGTGGAAAGTATTTCATCATAAAATAACAACCTGTTTGGTTCATTGAAGTAAAAGCTTGGCTTCAACATTCAAATCTAGTGATTTGTTTTACAGCAATGTTGGAAAATAAAAACAACAGAAACAAAGTTTGTTTTTTGACACACTGCTGAAGGCTGCCTTCTGTTTTCTTCATCAGCTTCATTTCTAGGACACAAAGCGAGGTAGACTAACATCTAATCTTGGCCGTTTGGAGGTTTCATCAACATTGAATAGATAGAACTTTCATTGTGGCTTAACATAAAAAGAAAACTGAAAATACACAAACTATTGAGATTTTACATCAAGGAATGTTTGATGAAAGGTGAAAGACTTGGTCATTTAATGAAGGCAAAAAAAGGAATTCAATGTTGGTGAATACTGAGGTCCAAGGACTGAAGATCAGAGATGGATGTTGCCTACAGGTACAAAATGCACAGGACGAAAATTGAAGAACAACAGGTTTTTATCCTCAGGTCCAACCATGTCCTACATTGTTGAACCTGGAGATTTCTGGTTGTAGTGAGTAAGTAGCAATTGATTGAAATATGACTAAACCTGTACAGCTAATGCTTAGTGTTAAAAAACAAGCTGTCAATAACCTGGAGAAGTTGCTCTAAAGTAAAAATAATTCATTAAAAATAAAGAAATGAGCAAAAAAAAAAACAAATCCATGGTTTGAGTCGTATTAGAGAAGCTAAAAGAAGCAAAAAAGAGGGAAAAAAAGTCTAAAAACAGCTTCATCCATGTCTTTAATCCAGTCTTTGACCAAATCTGACGTCAGAATCGTTTGTAAATAACTGAACAAACAGACAACAACGTTGAACGTTGACCACATGGTTTGGATTCTGCTCCAGGTGAGATGTTTCAAACAAACCCAGTGACGGATGTTGACGTCCAACCATCAAGATCAAAAGTTAAAATTGGTTTAAAAGGCGTCAAATCTCAGGAGTCGTTCAACTGGTAACAATGTCAAATCAAAATGGTTAAATTGGAACGCAGTTGTCCAAAACTCTGGCCCTGGGACAGCTCTTGCCCATGAACCCCTCACATTTGGCCTCTGACTTAATTCTTAACTTAAAATCCTTTTTCCCTGCTAATATTGTTGAATTGTATAAATAATATCATTTAATTTATTAAAATATGTACATTTGAAGATAGATTGATGCTAATGCACTCTGTTGACACTGTTATATGTTGAAGTAAATCAAATTTGACCACAAATGAGATTTTTCAGACCCCTAGTGGTTAAGTGTGGTAACAGTCCAGTATCAGCCAGTACAGCATTAAATGGAGCAAAAAAAACTAGTGTGTTTAACAAGGAGTGGAAAACGATCCAGAAGTAGTATTTTGGTGCTGATTGGTCGACTGTTGTACAACTGGAGAAGAACAGACGTCATCCTCAGACTGAAGCCACATCATGTCCATCATCAGGTTTAATCCTTGTAATTAATTTATATTTATATTTATTAAATGTTTAAAATAATGTGGAGATATCAAGAGTGTTTTCATCTGCAGTGCCCTCTTGAGTCAGGATCAGGACATGGAGTCTCATTACAGATCATTGTTTAGTTCTTTTCTTTGACAGCCTTCAGCAGTCAAGTTACAAATATCATCTTTAGCCACCAGAGGGCACTGCCTGCAGTCCTGCCAACTGAGAGCAGAATCTGCACTAATGAAAATGGACAGATGAAAAGACTTTCTAATGGAATCAAAATCTAAACTGCACTTACGGCACCCCCTGCAGGTTGGACAGCAGTAAACACATGATCGCCCCTAAAATTTCGCTCAGATTCTTCGTATTGTCATCGTCTATTTTTAAGTTGACGTCTGATTCAGTGTCACGTGGCTGTCACCGAGGTCGAGCTGTTTGTGACTAAAAAAGATGTAAAATTAATAAAAAGGAAAATCTGAAGAAAGAGAAATGAAAGTTTTCTGCTGCGAGGAAGATTAAAACAAAACAAATCACGTCCACGATCCTGATTAAGATTAGAATACTATAGCATACTGCAGTGATGTCACTTCCCGGACTTTGTCACATGATCAGGGAAACAGGAAGTGAGTGGGTCTCGTCTGGACCTCCACCGATGTACAGAGCAAATATACACACGTGGTTGTGCAGGACACCACCAGGCCTTAGTGTTCCTCCAAAAATACTACATTTATATTTACAACAGTTAAATAGAGGTCAAATAAGCACTTGTGTGGTGGTGGTGGGGGGCGGGGACCAGAGGTTGGGGGCGGAGACAATTTGCTCCTTTACATCATTTAAAAAAAAAAAGAACTAAAAAGTGAAGAGACCGCGGTGAAGGACGTCATGCCACAATAAATAAAGGTGACACTAAAAAAAGAGGAGGTGGGGAGGAGGTGTGGGGGCGTGTGTGCAAGATGGCCGCTTTAGCACGAGTACTAGTAGTAGAAGTAGTTGGAGTAGTAGAAGTATTGGTAGTAGTACTAAAGGGAGTAGAGGGAGCAGTACTGTAGTAGACGTAGTGTTGTCTTCTGTGCTGGACTCTGTTGGTCTTCTCTCCAGTGTTGTAGTTCTGGCAGGGAGAGGGGCGGGGCTGGGGGCGGGGCTGTATCTAAGTCTCTGTCTCAGGGGTTTCGAACCATCAACCCACCACTCCCCAGGCAAAAACCAACACACCATGATCCACTGAGACACTTTGACACGCAGTTATTTTCTTTGTTTCTACAGCTTCACTGTCCACGAGCTGAGGAGGAGGAGGAGGAGGAGGAGGAGGAGAAGGAGGAGGAGGAGGAGTCCAGGGGGCGTGTCTCTTTGTACACTCTCTTAACTGCAATAGTGATAGGGATTTAGCATGTGTGTGTGTGTGTCTCAGTAGCTGTTTTCATGTCCAGCCAGGATGTAGAGGTTACTGTGGGCCGTAGGGTTGTCTGTAGGTCGACTCTCTAGCACCACCACTCTGCAAACACAGGCAAATGCAGTTTTTAAGCCAAAAAGTCAGAGTTAAAGATTCTATGATCGACTGGAATCAAACAGTGAAACTCAAACTTCCTCAACCCTGAAACTTCAACGTCACTGATGCAGACACATCTGTTCTCCTTCACCCAGGTCTGAGAAGGTTCTCCTTCACCCAGGCCTGTGAAGGTTCTCCTTCACCCAGGCCTGTGAATGTTCTCCTTCACCCAGGTCTACTCTCCAGAGACTGGACTTCTTCTTGGAGCTGTGCAGACTTCTGGTTCCTGTGGACCTTCGTCACGTTCTGGCTGATGTCAGAGGGAACACTGTAGTCCAAGAAGAAGTCCAGCTGCTGAAAACTAAACTCTGAAGATTTGTGTTCTCCACTAGGGGGTGCTAATTAACCTTATTATTATGTATTACTTTCACAGCCACCAGATGCACAGGGAGTTTCAGCACAGAGAAAATGACGGTGAGCAGTAACGACAGATCACAGAAGCGACTGAACATCATTTCCCATGAGCCACCGGGCCACAGCACCCCCACCTCCTCCAGCGTGTTGTTAGTTTTTAGCGTCAGAGATTATTAGAATTTTTTTTTCATGATTTAGAATCAGATTCTTCAGTCAGCGACAGATTTGACTGAAGGAGTGAGTCCGTCCTCAGAGTGGACACCAGATCAGTAGCTCCAGACCCGACCAGCTGATCAACCCACCCTGAATCATCAGGTTCTGAGGTTCTGGTGATTTGGTGTCAGTGCTGTAAAAGCCCACTCCCACAGAACATTTCAGAAGAGACAGGTTACCTGGGCAGGGACAGGCCAATGTCCTCGGCCTCTGGGTGTCTACAGTCTGCACGTCTTTAGTGATGAGACATCAACATCAGCAGAGTGTGAGTCAACACTGGGGGCGTGGTCATCAGGTGTGTGTGTGTGTGTCTGATGTATCTAATCTTGTGGGGACTCTGTTTTAGAACTATGATTCTGTTTTGTTGTTGAGACAGATATTGTTCCTCCACAAGGTTTATTTAGATGATAAATGATAGTCACTTATTTTACTTCTGACACTTAACATTTAGATGAAACAAATGTTGTATTCAGGGTTAGGGAATGTGATAAGTAGGAAATACAATGAATCTATGTGTGTGTGTGTGTGTGTGTGTGTTCTCACCTGTCTGATCCCAGTAGTCTAAAGATTCGTGTGCTGTCAGAAATCTCCTGTGTGATCTGAAAACAAACAGACAAAGTCCCTTTATGAAAGACATCTGTCGATTAGACGGTTCGGTCCGGTCCAGTCCATTTTCTTCAGCCCAAACAGCAGACGTTGTCAGAGTCACTTCTGAATCCCTGCTTCTCTTTACCTCGTTGGTCTTGAAACTCCGTCCCTGCATCCCGTGCCTCCAAAACGCCAGCACGCTGTCCTGAAGACAAACTGAGGACGAGCAGAAAGAATGTTGAGATGTTTGGACTCTGACCTGCTGAACCTGTTCCAACTCCACTCACCTATAGCTTCAATCTGGAAGTTGAAGGTCAGCTCGGCTGAGAGCTTTCGGCTGGACTTCAAGCGACCCTGGAGGTTGACGATCTTTATACATCCTGTCAGAGGACGCAGAGACATCTGTGACATCATAGCAATCTCAAGGACATATGGATGGATGGACAGGTGAGTATGGAGACAGGGGGCAGTAAAGAAAGGGTTGATAATGAGACTCACTGTCCAGGCAGACTAAGATGGTGTCTCGCTCCAGCTGGGTGACGTGGATCACACACGTCTGCGGTGTCTCTGTGGACAGTGTTGGACATGAAAACATCAGCACAATTGTCTTCGGTTTGATGAAGACACTTCAGGACGTCTTCTTCATACCTGTCTCTGTGAACCAGGAGCAGGTGGCGTTGGGGTTGACGGTGTCAAACTTCACCACCTGGTTCAGTTCGGTGCCTTTACTGACGGCCACACAGATGAGAGGGTAGGTGTGTTCAGGGACCACCAACATCTCAAAGACCTCCAGAGGACACGGCAGTGGGAAGTCGATGTTCTGCCGAGAGAAAAAAAAGAAATCATCTCATGTGTCCATCAATGACAAGGAGTTAAAACATGTCCAGAAAAAAAAAGAAGAAACATCTGACCTTAATGAGCATGAACTTCTGCATGGACTCCACCCACTCCAGCAGCATCACACTGGACTGAAAGGCTCCACACAGATACTTATGACCTGTGTATGGATTCCTCACTGTGACAATGACACAGATGAAACAAACAGACGTATGAAGTGAGTGAATCAGATGAAGACGCTTGTGTCTCCTGTCCTGTCCTGTCCTGTCCTCACTCACCTACACAGCACTTCTGACATCCTTTAGTGTCTGGGATTTTATTGGACACAGCAAACTTCCTACAGAAGACAGTGATGCTTGTTGTTGTTTGGTGTTGGACAAATCAAAGGAGCTCAGTGAGAACGGGTGGAGATGGATGACGGCTCGTTACCTGGGGATGATCTTATCAGGCAGCTTGTGTGTAGGAATGGCTACTGGTAACTTCTGCAGCTGTCGCGCCTGCTCGAAGAGACCGCCCAGACTGTGGGAGTAAAGCTGGGACGCCTTCCCTGGAGGAAAGACAGAAAATTAAACCACAATTCTTGAACCTTCAGAGAAAGTAAAATCCAACAGCTCACCAGATATGGAGAGAAGACAACTGTTCATGACGTATAACCAGGTACACCGCCGAGGGAAGAGCTGCAGGAGCAGAAATCAAGAAGACTGAAAACATGAACCTAAATCAACAATCTTAAAACATTCAGTCCTGGTTCAGACACCATGAACAAACACCACATCTCAAAGAGTCAACATCTTTGTGTCACCTGTTCCATCGTGGTCTCGTGAAGTTCGTTGAGGTTTAACGTATAGATCCCTTCCTCAGCTCCAAAGATCAAATACTGGTCTGAAACACAGAGGAACCAACAAACGGGTCAGATGAACGGGTCAACAGAGGACAGAATGTCCATCTGCTGCTCACCTCTGGTGTCAGGGTTGATCCAGGACGTAGCGCAGTGGATCTTCAGAGGACAACCGTTAAAGACTTTAGAGAAACACGCACCCATCTGGAAAAGTGAGGAAACAGGAGACAAACTCAGTAGAAACAAGAGGAAATATATCAATGTCATGATATGGAGAAAAAACCACTTACATGGACTTTAGGTGTAGGAGGGAGACCGTTACTGATCGGCAGCTGAAGGTAAGAACAATCGAAAGACAATTCTTTTCAGTGAAAGTTTTATCAAATTTTCAACTCTCTCGTTAGAAGCCCAGGGAACTCACCGGGACGTCCTTCTTCTCTTTCCGTATAGGGACACTAGGGGGCATAGTGGACTGTCTTTCTGCAGGACTGTTTCTCTCACCGTTGTGTGCGGAGTTTAGTCCATTTCCTACAAGAACAAAGACTCAGTGTGTTACAGTGACACAGACAGAGGCTGAAAGAGACAGAGAAAGACAAGAAGAGGGAGACAGAGTGATGAAAGACAGGGAGAGAGAGACAGAGTGAAGGAGAGACAAGGAGAGAGAACGCGCACAAGCAGATACTGTGTGAAAGAGCAGATTCAGACTGAGCTACAAAAAAAAAAACTCTAATGGGTTTTAGTTTAATCTAATCTGCAGGATTACACACACACACAGAGACACGATTAAAAAAATAGCTACAAACAAATTGAGGGAGCAGAGCGAGGAGGACGGGGGAGGAGAAGGGGAGGAGCAGGCTAAGAGGAGAAATACAGTGGATCAAATGTAGTCACGGGGGGAGGTCAAGTATGGACAAATACACTGGAGGACGTCAAACCTGAGCAACATTGGATTCATGTATAGAACTGATGTCTTTATATTACAGTGAAGAAGGAACTAAAACAAAACTGATCACAATGATGTGGACGTTCTTAGAGTCCTTCATTAGAGTTTGACCTCATCAGGTCTGAGGTCTGGTGTCAATGGTGACACAGACCTGAAGAGGTTGATGATTAAAATCAACACAACAAATGATAAACAGATGTTAAAGTGTATTTCATATATATTTCAGACATTATTGTTGTTGTTGTTGTTGTATTAACGTCTGGTCGTCACTCTCTTCTATTTGAAAAACTCCCTAACAAACATCAACCTTTGTCTTCTTTTCTTCTGACCTACGTAACTTGATTCTTACACAAACTCTAAGTCATTTTGGATAAAATTCTTCACTGAATGTAATGTAACATTATTAACACAACAGTAAATGGATGATGGAATAACTGAAGCTGAAGAGTTAGTCCAGATCAAAGTGGAGTTAATCTGACTCCTCTGGGACCAATGGACAAGTTCATTAAAAATCACAAACAGAGACAAACAGAAGGTGATGGACAAAAGGATCTAAGAACAAAAACTGCAAAAGCCTTCGTTAATAATGAGCTGATGAAACAGGTCAAATAAACTGTGAGACTGTGAGAGCTGACTGATGGGAGACCACACGGTCCAGAGGGGACGGGGGGACAGGGGTCTGCGGACGCTACACCATCTAACCATCGGCTGCTCTTACTGGCTTCCTTTTCCTCCTTTTTTTCCTGCTCCTCTTTCACCTCCTTCAGCACCTCCCACGCCTCCTCCATCTCCTCCTCTGTGTGAGGCGTGTGGAGCCACTCCCAGAAATGTCTAAAGCTCCCATCATCCTCCTCTGGAGCTGTGCAGTTTTCCGCATCCGCGTGCTTCGGGCTGTCGTTACCTAAGCTGCTGCGGCGGTGGGGTGGCAGCTTGGGGGGCGGGGGCCGAGGGGGGACATTGGTGGAGGGCCTGGCCGGGCTCGCCGTCTGGGGCACGGGGCAGCGTTTGATAGTCCCCCCGCCTCCGCTGTCGTCCTCACTGTGTGATTGGCCGTCGTCCTGTTTGTGTTGTTGAGGAGTTGAAGAGCAGATGGATTTGGGCTGAGGACGAAAAAAAGACAAAAGTCAAAACTCTGGTTTTCAATGGCAAAGAATCTAATTGAAACAAATAAATGGTTGAGTGCAGACGATGAATGGGTTCAGTTGTTTTCACCTTGGGAGGAAGTGGAGGCGGGACCTTTGGCCTCATGATGGTGCTGGATTTACTGAGGAATGAGAAGAGAGGATTTGAGAGCGAGATTCATGAAGAACAGAACAAACTCCTGTTTGACACAAATGTGAGCGGAGAAGAAATACAACGGACGTTTGTTAAAAAGCCAGTGAGGACACAGTTGACTTGTCATTCCAAGGACGACACAAAAAGAAACAAGAAAAAAAAATAAGTTCCACTGTTGTTCTATTTCCAATTCTCAATTCCCTTGGTTTATAGTGTGTTACACAATTACAACAGCAACAACATTAAAATTCGACAAGTTTATTATTATAATTTAAAAAGAACTTCTTAACATTTTCACCCAGCGCAGAGTTCTGGACAGGAAAATAATTCTAAAACCTCGTTGAAATGACAAGTGAGACTGTGTACGACACCAGGAGATTAAAGAAGATTAAAGATGGTGAAACTGTAGATGCTGTAAAGTCTCTGGGAATAAATGCCCTTTAAAACAGGAAGAGAATTCAACTGGATTTCTTCAGGAAGTTTGGATTATTTTATATCCAATATCAATGAATGTGCAGATTTGTCTTCAGTTCATTACCAGCAGCTCTGAATATTCACTGAGACTTTATTTTGCAGCTGCAGCTGCAGATGTTTGAGGAGCCATGTGTTAGTGACCAGACACACAGAATCGACCAATCACAGGGACCACAAAGACACAGACCACCAATTAAATGACTCACAGGGAAACATTCAGCATAGATTTCCTTTACATTCTCTTCTCCAGTCCTTTAACCAACGTCTGACCAGATTCACCTGTAGCTGACACTAAAATCTAACATGGCCTGGTTGGTTGGTCCCTGCAGCTCAGAATGTGACGCTGCTCAAATATAATCAAGTATTGAAAGAACTTCCTGGCTGTGGTGGAAAATATCTGCACAGAAAGAATGTGTTGATCTGCTGCAGACGCTCCACTGTCACAGAAGGACGAGGCTGGACGCCAAATATTCCCCTTTGGGAAAGAGAGAGAAGAAAGGAGGCAACACACACACTCACACACACAGGAGAGAGAGTGAAGGTGTTGGACTCTCCAACCTGTAGTTACAGTAGTGCGCCCCCTATCTCTCAGTCCAGCCCCACCACATCATCATAGTCACAGCTACTGCTACAAAAACTCAATTTTTATTTGGTTTTTCATGTTTAATCGTATTTATCTTTTAATCCAATTTACATCATATAAAATTAGGCTGAAAAAAGTTCATTTTTCTTAACTTATTTCATCTTGGAATGAAACAACAAACCAATGTGTTTCTCTGCATCTTCACTCCATTGGTGACAATTTGCCAATAAGATGATATGGAGGCAACAATACCATATATTCCAATTCCAAAGGCCAGATTATACAGTATATACTGACACTTTCCATAGAGATTTACATTTAGGACTGGACTGGGAATTGGTTATAAAAAAACCTCCATACCTTGACATTAAACAAGACACTGCAAGAACTTTGCAGTGTATTTATTTTTTCTTACACCTGTAATTATTAAGCCGGCCACCAGGTGAGTCAGTTTCTGTTAGTGGCAGTTTCACTTCACACACACACGCAGTGAGTGGGCGACAGCGTGGACGAGACAGAGGGACACACTGGGACACAGGTGAGGTGGTGACGGTGAATGTGCTGAGATGTTTGGATGAAACTGTTACAGAGCGGGAGGAGGGGTGAGGACAGGGAGGAGACTTCCACCTCTGCTAGGACTGGGAGAGAACTTACTGAGTGTGAGTTTCATCATCATCTGCACCATCATCATCCTCATCCTCATCATCCCCTAAGTGTGCCACATGGCCCCTGGGAGAGGAGAGGGACAAAAGATTGGGACGGGAGACAGGAGAGATGAGAGGGGAAACAGGAGGACAGAAAGGGGGTGAGAGGGTGAGGAGGGCAAGCAAAAGAGAGAGAAAGTGAGGATAGAGTGAGGGGAGGTGCAAGAGAAAGAGGAGGAATGGGGAGAAGGAGGAGGGAAGGGAGATCTGAGTGAAGCGTCCTCCACAAACTACTCCTCACCTCCGACTCCTGGGCAGAATCAACCCAACAGATCTGAACCACCGGGGTTCAGGGGTGGATTTACCCACAATGCATCAGCACATTTTAGAGTGAATGGATTGAAACCACACAGTCCTTACACAGAGTCCAGTCCAGACCTGAGAGAAACTAAACTTCTGTCTCCAGAATTAAATAACTTCTAATTTAAAGGAGACCAAACTGATCCGTACTTTTACACTTTTAGCAGATGTTTTATGATGTGAAGACTAACATTATCAAGCATGTGGTTCCTTTGGGAATCGAACTCAGGACTCTGAGCTCAGCATGCCAACCTGTACACTGAGTGCTGCTGTGTCTTCACTGTCCACCCTATGGCTACACATCATCGACATGTTTCCTTTAACGATGGTGTAAAAAAGGTTCAGAGAATTAAATGAAAATATGTTTGTGATCCAAGCAGAAGCAGGAGACCGGTGATCTGACCGGTGATCTGACTCTGAGCCGCCACAGGAAGAAGGTGACAGTGAAAGTGCTGAGTCAACCCGCTGCAGCTTGGCTAAGAAACTGCCCATACGGGAATGTGTGTATGAACACACACGGGTGGGGAGTGTGTGTGTGTTTGTGTGTTGGTGTGTCAGCCATGCTCTGCAGGAAGTTGGTATCAAAGCGCAGCCTTGTTCCTGACGATGCCAAAGCATGATGCAAAGCCACAGAGAGAAAATATAACCAAAAAAAACCTCAGGAGTAACTCAGCCACGCCAGCCCTGAGTCGACACAGCAGTGAGAGGTGCGTGTGATTGGCCCAATTAGTCCTGCCGTTAGCAGTGATTGGCTGATGGGTGGTGGTGGTGGTGGTGGTGGTGTTGGTGGTGGTGTTGGTTAGCAGATCAGCAAACTATCAGGCTGTTGTTCAACGAAGCAGGAGAAGTGAAGTGACCTACCTCTGATGGAGCTCCTCCTCCACAGACTTTAGAAGACTCCTGGTGAAAAAAAAGAAACGAAATGATAAAATGATAAAAAAAATAAAAATGAGTAATGTCCAATATTAACTCGATATCGTCAAGGACTTTATTTCTGTTATCGACCAACACCAATATAGATTTAGTAATATTTATTTATTTATTTATCATGAAAAAACTACTGTGTGAATGAGAGGTTAATTAAATAAGCTGCAGTGCTGCCATCTAGTGACTTTTGCTTTTATGTACATCTTTTTTTTATCTCCAAACTAAATTGTTGACATTGTTTGTCAAAAACGAGACATCACATGATCAGGTTTTCATTCTTATTCTCATTTCATTAAAAGGTTCTCATTATCAGAGCAAAACAACAATAACTTTTTTAACATAACTTCTTCTGCTTATATCAGGTGATTACATCAGACATCACTTATAGAAATGATTCCAAGGAGGAGAAATAATCACAGAGTCCTGATTCATCCTTCAGTTTTTTGCTGACCAGACAGAAACAGATGAGTTAAAAATAAACAAAGAGCCTGAACCATGAAACATAATACAGGTTTTTTTTTTGTCTAAATGGACGACGGGAAAAAATAAACAGGAAGAGCTGAAAAAGACAAAGGTCAGAAGAGAGACGAAGACGACAAATGTACAAAACAAAGAGAGGAAGACAAAACCTGAAGAGTGACTCACTTGTTTCCTCCCAACAGACTTGGTGAATCGTGTCCGTAGTCCAACTGCAGGTCCTACGAAGAGACAGTCAACGTTAGCACAGTGACATGATGTGAGAAGTGTCTCATCTGGAGAAAAGTCTGTCATTTCTCTGAGGTGAAATGTGATCCTGATGAAAGTGGAATACGTATCAGTAACTACTGTTAATGAAGCAGCGGCCGCAGCACTGACACAGCACAGCCTGCTGTTAACACTGACAAATATAGAGCAATGATCAATTATTAGATCACTACATGAATAGTACTTCCAACATTGTGGCAAAAAATAAAAATCTTAAATTAAAAGCTCACAATTTAAGGTAAAAAAAAAATCTTTTTTTATTTCAATTGTTAAATATCAACAAACAGTGTCTCCTTGGTTGACTGTAACTGATTGTTGAAGATAACGGCCACAATGTGAATGCAGCAGCATTGTGTCATTTATTTTTTGGTTTTAATGACAGAATGCAACAAGCATAGTTACACAATCACACAGCAAATTAATAATAATAAAAAAAAAACAGAGAAAACAATGACATCCACAGAAGCGGTCACGCACACACCCACGCACACGCACACACCCACACACGCACACACACACGGCCTCAGTTCAACTATAGAAGGTGAGGAGTTAGAGACTGGTAAACAGTGATGTGGAGAACACTGACAAAGTTAACGCAGAGAAAAAACAATAAGGGTTTGATGTTAAATTTTGTGTTTAATCCAAGAAGAATTCACTGCTGAGTATGTGAGCAGCAGGAGGTCGTGTTAATGCTCTTTGGAGGTAACAGCCCCAACAAAGGGGGGAGTAATTACTTTACAAACTGAATATTAAAATGTTGTCATTTGCTAAAAGGTCAAATAAATATCCTATTCCATTGGATCCAACTTTAGTAACTCAGGTTCAGGTTCAGTCATGAAGCTAAAAATCAAGGGCATTTTAATGTCAGGATCAAAGAAATGTAGCCGTGACGTGAAGAGACAAAAAAACCCCAACACCACTGAGAAGACAGAAGAACTACAACACCAGCTAGTGAGGCAGAAACAAGAGCTGGAAGGAAAAGGTAAACAGACGGTAACAGATGGACGCAGCTGAAGGAAAAGAAATAAAAATAAGGTTAAAACACATTGTAAACAGAGCAGCCAAAGCCAATCAGCACTGTGAGGGACGGAAAAGAAGGAGACACAGAGGGTGAGAGAGGGAGACGCCAATATCACCGACTAAAAGTAAAAAAAATATATGTTTTGCAGAAACATGATGGAAATGGGAAAAGAAATAAACGATGAACAAAACAAAAGAGGTGATAGAAGTGATAAAAGAGAGAAAGGGGGAGAGAAAGTGGGAGAGGGAGAGAGTCGGATAGTAGGAGTACTACCAGATTAGATCTCGCGGTATAGTAGAGCTCCTCAACACAGTCCAGATAGGGCTCAGAATCACACTGGTCAGCAAGACAGAGCGAGAGAGACCTCAGTTAATATATTAACCTGGACTGATGGAGGGGACGTGGGGGGAGTGGACACACAGTGACAAGAGGGACGGGGTGAATGAAAAATGGATTAAGGCCAAAATAAAATGTGGACCATCGATGGAGATGGGGGAGGATGAACAGATGATGGGGTTAAACCAGGGATGATTGGATGGATGTGCAGCTGATGGGGTTAAAATATACAAAAATATATATATTTGCTATAAAAGGAGAAAATCAAACAATTTTACTGATTCATTTCCTATTTTGACAAAATCAGGTTGCCTTAGTCCATCTTTCCAGGAATATGACAGTAGAATCTGACACTGAGGAACCTGGTCCAGGCACTGGGCCTCACTGGTTGATATGACCAAGATAATCACCATAACTTTGGTTGTTCCAGTTCATGTGAGAGCTGCAGAAAACCTTTTTAAACAGGTGTCGTCAGCACTACTGTACTGTAGTACTATCTGAACACAGTACTCAGCTCTCCATCTGAAGACCTGGTCCTGATAAAATATTCATGCTGGGTATAAACACCGCAGCTCTAATGGGGTCTAAACAGTAACCCAACAGGGACACCAGGCTCAGACAAGTACCGCAATCTGTCCCCTAGGGGACTGTTCATGGATCTGCATGAAAATAGAGTTTATACAAATTATTAAAAAAAAACATTACTTTGTCAGTTATTTCATACTCATTACGATATAAAAATGAAGATAGTTGATCTGCTCACTCGTCAAAGTTCATTTTCAAAACTGGTTTTCATAGGTGGACAGAACTCAGAAGGTCTGAAGATTGGACAAAAGTTTAACCACCAGGTCAGTAACAGGAGTCTATAGTAAATCTTTTAGGGACAACTATTGTTGTATACAATGATTCTTGATTCTTAACTCATGTTAGATACAGTACAGATATTCTCCTGATGACCATCATCTTCCACTCTTTTTTCCCCAAACATACAGCATCTCCAAACTTTTGACTAGGGTTAAGGTTTGGTATAAACTAAATGAATGACACTGACTCAAACTTTCAGATGAACTTTGATATAATCATGTTCCATTGGAACAAACTGCAAAAATATAAAAAAATAATAATAAAAGTTTGTTACTATTACAATCATTGCTGGTGACCCCGAGGAGGAGTTTCTGTGATCAGGTGAGTGTCAGTCATGCTGGTAAACAGTGAAGATTGACCACGAAAAAGGTTTGACCGCACACACAAACACGACCACACAGACAGACAGATGACTGGACAGTAGGACGGTCAGAGACTCACTGGTTCATGATGGGGTTCCGTCTCCTTCCTCATCGGAGGATCAAACTCCACCTGACCAACTGAGGGACAGAAGAAGACATCGGTGAAGATGTGGGGAAAACATGACATTTCCTTGTATGTGAGTTCACTGTGCGTGCGTGTGCGCGTGTGTGTGTGTGTGTGTGTGTAAACTCACACTTGATCTCAGACAGTGTCTTTCCTTCTCTCGTGCTCCGGCTGATGGAGCGAATACGATGAGGAACGGAGACCGGGGACTGAGAGAAGGAAGAACAGAGAGAGAGTCAAGAAGCTGTGGAAACACCAGGACTTCACTTCACTTCACAGACAGAAGAACAGAACAAACACAACATTCAATTAACACAACATCAACCCATCCTTTCACTCAAAGTTTCATGACTGATAAAACAACAAGGTCAATATGCACAAAATGCACACCTTCGTAGTCAAACTCATGCTTCTCTGCAGTCTTTAAACAATGATTTTAAACCAATGTCTCTCATTCATGATATTATAGTTGGTAAAAACTGAAACCACAGCAGCTTCAAACCATGCCTGAAGGAATAGTCAAAGTACAACTGTGACCATCAGAGTTTCAGATTTAAAAACTATTTTATCTTATACAAACTTAAGAGTCAATTAAAGATTCTAAAGACATAAAAATATTAGTGGAAGGTTGATAAGAATGGCTTCCATTTCATACAACAGTTCCAGCCTGTTCTAATGACTTCACATCCTGAAAATGTCTTTAAAGACATGTCCACATAAAATGTTCTCAAAGACAGAACCAAGCGAGTTTGTTTACAGGAGCCTTTTTTCATCACCATTATTAAATACAATGTGTGAACCAAATTAGATATACATTTCTTATGGTCCATTCCTCAGATTATTTGTAGATGTAAATATAAATCCATCAGAGTTCGTGTAAAAACTGAAATCACTGCAGACACAGCAGCTCACTCTGGTACCTTCTTACGGGCTGCAAAGCGAGGTGCACGCCGAGCACCGGGGCTTATGGGTAGAAAATGGCCCCTGTATTTAAACTGAGGAGGAAAGGGTTGAGGGATGGAGATGAAAAGACGAAAACAAAAAGGGAGAGATAAAAAAGAGGATGTGAACTAGAAGGAAAGTAGAAAGGAAAGCAGGGACAACGACAGATAAGAAGAAGAACAGTAGGAGAACAGAGGGCAAAACCAGAGTCATGGGTTTCACAAACCAACGCTGCAGCTGAGGTGAGTGAAGGATAAAGATTTCCCACAGGGAGAATAATTCCAGGTGAAGAAAGAAATAAAAAAACATGAGTAGGAAGAGATCAGTTCTCTGGTTCTTCTTTTTTCACTCGGAGAAAGGTTAAAAAAGGGGGCGTGACATGTTACCTCAGGTTCAGGCTCGTCATCGTCCAGGTCGTTGTAGGTGCTGTGGTCAGGGTTGTTGGCCTTGTCCAGCAGCTCGATGGCCAGCGTTCTGCTGAGAGGCTGAGACACAAACGGATGCTGCAACACACAACATCACATGGTTGATAAAAATATCAGAGAGTCTTCATCCAAACTGAACAGTCAGACACAGCACATCTGTATTGATTAGAGATGCAGCCAACAAACATTTTTCTACACTGACCTGTAGGAGCTTCTCTGCTGTGGGCCTCTTCTTTGGATTCTTGGTCAGAGCCAACTTGGCAAAATGGTGAAAGTTATTTGTCCTGTTTGGTAGAAAAAGAGATGATGGATCAATAAATGTTACACTGAATAATGGGAGAACATGAAATAAAATAAAAGCCAGATGCGTCTTTACCATTTCAGTTTGTCTTTCAACTTTGGAGGCTGGAAATTACTCTTTGTCATTAGGAAGAGCGCCCTGGGGGGAAAATATGGAGAGATATCCATTCACGTGAAACTGTTGGAGACTGAACTACCTCACTAACTAACTAACTAACTAACCAACTAACAGTTGACCAAGAACAGTGACATGTATTTGTCAAACTACAAAGAAAAAAAAGTTCTCCATGTCACCTCATAGGGTGTAGGTCAAACATGGGCGGCTGCAGTTCAGCCAACTCTATAGCAGTGATGCCCACAGCCCAGATATCACACAGCTGGTTGTAGCCTCCTTTCCTTTCCACTGCCGCCACCTCTGGAGCCATCCTGTAATGACGAGAAGGAGAAGACAAATTATTATGTTGAAGAAACGACAGGTAACTCTTAAAACAATAGTTAACTACTGCCTCACCAATAAGGAGTTCCAATGAACGACTTCCTCTTTGCCAGAGTTGCTGTGATCTGGGCTGAAACACCGAAATCAGCTGTGGAAGTGAAGATATGGGGAGAAAATGGAGAACGTGTGACGTGTGAAGGTCAGGCTAAAATACAGGACAAGACAGAGGAAGACAGAAGAGCCCAGACTGTGTCTCTCACCCAGTTTAACGTAGCCGTTGTCAGTCAGGAGGATGTTGGCTCCCTGTCCAGGACAGAAACACCACGGGTCAGAACTCAGATCAGGTGGTTCTCAGGTGACATTACAGCACACGGTGGTGGCTCTTTAATCCACCTACTAATCTTGTCCAAATTGTGTTTATTCATTTCTATTATATTCCTGTCTTTCTTGCTCTAATGTCCACATTGATCCAATAGATGACAAAGAAAAGGAATAAAGCATTTTGTACGAGTCATTTGTCTCCTTCCATCTTTCTGCTCCTGACACGTCTCCCTGTTGGGACCCATTGTGGCCCATAAGTCTTAAAGCCTGCCAGGTCTGACTTACACCAATTTACACTTCAGTTGTAATGATGTCATTTCCTGTGTGTGTCTGGTTTTGCTCAGACTCACCTTGATGTCTCTGTGCATTTTGCCTTTGTTGTGAAGATAGTACAAACCCTGTGAACACAGAGACAGAAGTGCAGTCGTTAAAACATGTGTTGATGATGTTAAGTCTCCGTGTGGTGGATCTGTGAGGTCGCCTGCAGCACAGACACACATCTCAGTGTCGGTGATAAGATCACGGACTTCTGTTCACACGGGCAGCTTTTCCAGGTCAAAGTGTCCCATCCCTGTCAGCAGAGTCTGCTGAGCCCAGACAGAGAGCAGCTGCTGCTGCTCCTTCACTCAGTTTTACAACAGACACACACACACACACACACACCCCACCGGCAGAGCAGGGTCACAGCACAGTTGTTACCTGCAGGGTTTCCCGTGACATGTAGGCGATCTGCGACTCTGACAGAGGCCCAGTTACTGCAGGAAGAAATCAGAAGAACAGAGAACGTGAGCGAAGGAGAGGGCGGTGAGGGAATTAAAAAGCACAGTATTTATTGGTCTGTGTTGTTTTTCTTCACCGTGATAAATGTCCTGCAGAGAACCTCCTCCACAGTACTCCATACTGATCCACAGCTTATCTCTCCTGTACACATTAACACACAAGAACTCATCAATACACAAACCCTAACACTCCAGACTTCCTCTAACTTTCCTGAGCTGTTTGATTGACTGCAGAGCTCTCATACAGTATATACAGTTAAAGTTTGATACAAAAAATGTGACAATTTGCTTATTTAACTAAAAGAGGTCATACCATGACACTACATACTCCCATACAGTAGGTGGCAGTATGCACCGAAAATCCTTTTTATTTTGTTGTGTAAAATGATTTCAGTTTCTGGGGTTGACAGACCAACGATTTAATGAGAATTTGATTTTAAAAATTGTGATTAAAATTAAATGAGGCAAAAATGCGAGTTGAGTGAATCATTATTTCTCTAGTGGGAGTCGTACTACGGCACAGACATCTTCACTTCATACAGCAGTAGCTGAAATCCCGAGGGATTAATAAAGTCCTACTGATCTACAGTGGTGTTGATGTGATGTATCCACACTCACCGGAGATAACTGCCAAAGTAGGCGACGATGTTGGAGTGTTTACAGTCTTTCATCATAATAATCTCCTGCTGCACAACAGCAAAGTCCTCACCTGGAGACAGACAGACAGAGAGACAGTGAGACAGGACACAGAGTTGTACCGGTCCCAGGAACAACAATGAGAAGGAAGGAATTCAAACCAGTAAATAAAGAGACGAAGAGGAGGGAAAAAAAGAGATAATGGACAGCGACGAAGAAAAAAGAAAAATGCTGCCGAGGTAATTGTGCTTGAGAGGAAAACAGAGAGAAAAGAGTTGCGATAGAGAAGGGAGATAATGGAACTCACCCGGTTCCAGTTTGATGACTTTGATAGCAGCCAGCTCTCCTGTGTTTACATTACGAGCCTAGAGGACGGAGAGACAAAGGAAACAGGAGCAGAACATTTACATTTACAATCATATATATTTGTCTCTCTCTAGGATGAACTGAGTTTGATGATAAAACTCTAAAATATTGGGAAATAATTTGTGTCTTTGATTTGTCTTCATACATGTCCTGGCCCACAGACAGACAGTGACCACCAGGTGATGAGAGTCACAACACAAATAATGACTAAACGTGAGAGAGAAAGAGTAAGGATTATACCTGAAAACTGATAAAACAGATAAAATTAGTCTGGTCTTTGCTTAAAGATGTGTCCCCAAAAAAAGGTTTTGGAGATAAACAGCTGTATATTAACATGTAAGTCACTAGATGGCAGCACTGCAACCCATTTAATTAATCTCATACTCATCCACGTGTACAATATATATATGTATATATGTATATATTACCAGACTTATATTAGCATTGATTTATTAGATTATTTTTAAGTGTTTGGACAATAGCAGCATAGAATGATATTGGACTATTTTTATTACACATGAACATCTGTGTTTATTTCTTTATGGAAAACGCTGACAAAATGTGTTTATTTAGATGGAAAATTGAACACTGACCATCCCAGGCCAGGAACCAAGTCGTAGGACAGTGTGACATCACAGGAGTGTGTGAGAATATGTGGTCAACTGGAGGTGAGTTTGTTCAGAAAGATTTTCTAATTCAACTATATCTGTGGCAATCAGAAGTAGTTTGGAAGACAAGACTAAATCTGTGTTCACATTTCACACAGAAATGTAAAGGAATGTCATCCTGTCTAGGTTCTGACTTAAAACAACCAAAAAAATGCCGTATCAGCTGCAGTACCATTACTGGCCAGCAGATGCTGGAATGTGAAAAGTCTCAGGCTCTAAAGACAACTGACATGACAACTACAGACACTCGTGATCCCATGAGTCATTCTGAGCTTTGCCAATGACATTAAAATGGTTGACCGCCACTGTGATGGTCTATTGAAAATAATCGAACCGTTTTTTTTACGTCACAAGTGACAAAAAATGATGTGGTCACAGAAGAGACAGGACTGAGCTAAGGTCCAACTGGGCCTTTAATCAGAGGAGTTCTGTACGTGAATAAACAAATACTCATTGAAACAAGTACAATTTATGGAGACAGTCAAATAAGTGAGTCCATCCAGTGGACAGAGAGTTTTAGACCAGACATTGAGACTGTTCCTCTGACAGATTGAAGAGGGTGATATAAGGAGCAGGGAAGGAATGAAAGACACAGGCCCAGTCCAGAGCAGGCTGAGCCGGGGACAAAGAGAGACACTGATCAAGGAGGATGATGAGAGGAGCTGGGATAGTGTCTTCAGTCAGACGGTCCACTGATGACTCATGGGGCTCAGAGCTGCTGCTGCTGCTGCTGTTGTTGTTGGTGGTAACAACACACGGCCAGCACGACTTGACTGACTGGTTGCTGAGACTGAGACTCAGCCCAGACCAACACTGATAACCACTGAGCCACAGGACGACCTGTTGACTGGCTAGTTATTAAAAAACTACAGGTTCAAACCCCAGTGTGGCTGACAGTGGATACAATCACATGGTATTCTTTGGCTGATTTAACTTTAATCAGGCTTTAACTGTTGATCTCTACGTGTACTAACATCAATACAGAGATATGATATGTACGTATGACATCACAGAGGCAATGTCACAATATACTGTACATAGGGAAATGCACTTTTTAAGAAAGAAATATCAAAATAAAATGTCCCTACTGTATATGATCAATGGTAACTGGACAACTTTCCTCTGTGTTCACAGTCCTGCCATCAATCACCTCTTATCTGAACAGACAAGTTCACTAATGCCTTCACACAGTCAGACAGCACACGTGCACGTGGCCTTTATGACTTGAGCATTCTTCTTCAGGTCTCTCCACAGCTTGAGCTTCAGCAGAATAAATGCACAGTTGTTTCAAACTCCACCTCAGGCAGTAACATCGAGAGCTGTTAGTCATTTGCCTTTTCTGACAAGATTTTTTCCGCAGATACGACACTTAAAGCAGGTGGACTCTGTTATTATCAGACCTTCATGACTTCTGTGAGAACCCATGCACTGAGCTGTAACCAACTTCTGAGCGGAGAATTCCTCCACATTTTCCAGCACTGGGTGATCTAAACGACTGAGCACAGAATTCTCTCCAACTCATTTGCACTTGCTGTTATGCAACTGTTCAGTGGCAGCACTGAAGTGTTCCGACCTCTAAGTCTGGCTCTGTGGGCCCAGAGTTCTTCTAAAGCAGCCAAACATCTGGAGGAAACATACAAAAGGAGCAGAGTTGAGGCTAATTTCTGACGACTGACTTTTTCTCTGTGAAACCGAGCTCAACATTTGCTATCATACTTCCCAAAGTCACCATCCCACAAGGGAGTCAGAGAGAGAGAGAGACGGTAAAAACTCATATTTGACAGATGTTGTTTTATATACAGCATTGTAAGAACAAAGTAAAGACGTGGACAAGAAAAACTGTCAAGTTAGTGACTTGTACAGTTATGTGTATATCTGCTTGGCTCATTAGTAGATAAACATTACTAATTAGTTGGGAAGTATTTTGGCAACAAACAAAGCATCTAAAAAAAACCTTAATTTGTTGGTTTCTCATCACAATCTTAAATATGTAAAAGAATATATTAATCAATACTAAGTTCATCTCCTGGGCAGGATGGAAGGGTCCAACTACCTTCCAGGGGTCTAGACGGTAGTTGGGACCTGGTCATGGGTTGGAGGAAGACCAGACCTGGTGGATGAATTGATAAATATAGTAAAACTAGTTACTATATAAAGATTCCCTTTCACACAAATTGAAAACGTCTTTAGTCAAAAGCATCTGTGCTAAAGATGCTAGAAGCTAACAAACTACAACTGCACCACCTGCTCCAGTCCAACATGTTTTTCTCCAGTAGAGAACAGACTGATACAGAACATTAATCAATAATAGTCTGTTTTATTTTCATCACTCTACAAATGGAGGTTTTATAAATGAGATCCAGTCCAGTCCATGAGTCAGGTTCTGGAGCCCGTGGACAACTGCTGCAGAGTTGAACCTGCTGAGTGGGAAGTCTCCCAGTGTGCCGCAGCAACCTGCTGCAGTAAGTATGTGCTTGTTTGTGGGGGGAGGACTGTCACTGCTTCACCTGCTGCAACATTATACCTGTCTGTGTTGAGCCAGCGTGCAACCAACGAGACAACGTTTTAAAATAAAGCATTTAAATGTGTAAACTTGTATTACAGTTTACTTTGGAGGCCTGAACAGACAAAACAGCAGGAATGACAGCGGCTGAGTCACTTGATAACCTAGTTATAACATGTACCAGGATTAATTGGCGCCGACAGGTTCAGTCAAGTCACTGCTGACATATTTATTCACTTATTAATTCATACAGTTTCTTAACTTTAACCCCATTATCCAGGGAAGAGCTGAAGCCAAACCTGGATGACGACAGGTTGAAGGTGTGGTGGAGCAGAAATATGTCACTCATCAATCAATCAAAGCAAAACTATGACCATGTGACTGTGTCTACTGAGGGTAAAAATAAGATGATATTTAAACAGATTACTGTAGTAAATTAAGGTCAATTAAATGACATGCTCTAAAGATAGTGAGTATCATCATTACTGTAATATATTTTAGTCACACGTCCAAAATATCAACTTAAGTGTTAACCCTCTGTTTTATTAACAGCACAGCAGCAGTCAATTAAACTTAAAGGCATTCAATTTAAAGAAAAACTATTGATTAATCCATCAGTGAAGCAATCAATACCCACTAGGAAATTAAAATATGTTCGTTTCACTTTACTGTTATGCTAAGACGGCTCAATATAAGTTTGACTTGTATGTATATTTATAAATACACAAAACAAAGATTTGGACCATGTATATTTCAAACAGCATGCAGTAGTAATAACTAAACCTCACTCCCTATATGTTAATATCTTTATAAACTTAACTTTTCTGCTGAATGTCAGTAAAAAATGATCAACAAATAAATCATAAAAAGATCAACTAAATAGATAACTATGACTGTGGTCCTGTAGTCAGGCCTGGATTTACTGTAGTGGTTGATTTGGTCTCAAAATAATGTGGCAATAATTTTTTTATCTGCAGCAATTGAGTCGTAGACAGTGAAAGTCAGAGGTAGAGTTTGTATCTTTATGATGAGGTCACAGGTTCTGTTGCTTCTGTAAACAGCAACTAAAACATCCATAAACTGAACACAGAACCACAGGGTTTTTACTGCACAGCAGCTCTTGTTATAGTTGAGGCACAGAGTCGCTGAACTAAAGCAGAAACCTGAGGACCAGGAATCGGACCAAACTTCTGCCCCTGGTCCAGGACCAAGTAGGATCTGGTGATCTCTGACCTTTGAGATTGAATAGCGTTAGTGAGAAAAACAAGTGAGGAAACAGGAAAACAGGATGATGTGGAGCAGCAGCAGTGTTCACTCAAAGACCACGGCCATCTGTGCACATGACAATGCCATCTGATGGAATGGACTGTGTGTGTGTGCATGTGTGTGTGTGTGTGTGTGTGTGTGTGTGTTTGTGTGTGTGTTGCGGTGCTGGCCTGTGTTGTCTTCCTCGGAAGGAACGGTGGAAAACAATTGAGCGGCAAACACAAACACTCACATGGACTCACACACTGAGGAAGTGATGATTCTTCCTGGACCATAGAGGAATAATTACCCATAATTCAGCTGCAGCCATTCACAATCAGCCCTGGAAGACTGATGATAACTGCTAATGCTCAAACAGATTGGTCATTCAAAGAAGGCTCCGATAACAATGGGGTTGTGATGAAGGTTGTGTTTGACTCCAGTGAAGGACTGGGACTGGATCTTCATCCAAGCAAGATGGGCTTCACTGATCTGATGAGGGACGACACCTTCATCAAGGACAATTAATGTTCATCAAGTAAAAGTGGAAAAATATGAGGTTGGTGTGAACTGCAGTCCTGCAACATTGATCTATCCACCTGCCCTTGCCCTTTACCGGGTCACGGTGACACATCGTACCCGCCTCTGGTGAACCTTCCTTCAGGTGTTCAGCCCGATGGAAGACACCAACAGCCCTAACCGGGTTCCAATCTTGCCCAGGATGTGGACCACACCAATGACTTAGAAATGAACTCTGGACCAGAGGGCCTCCATATTAAAGATTTAACTAAAGACACGTCCAGATGTCAGGGTAGGGAGACAGCAGTCTCCTCCATATCCATGTAGCCACAGATTTAGGAGGGCAGCCAACCGGGCCGTAACACTACTGCACCCAGAACTGCCGAGGTGACGGACTCAAAATGCAACTCACAGGTTGGTCACCACACTGAGTGCTAGTCTGCATTTTAATTTGCTTTTTTTACACTGAATGCTCAGGGGTTGGAGGGTAGACTGAGCACCAAGAATGAAATATCCTTTATTATCATTATATTTGCAAAGTCTATGAGTTTTCAAACAACATGTGTGAAACAACAACAGCAACAACAGTCAATGTTCAAATAGATTCATTCCTCCGAACCCGAGCACTAATATTATTCTCCAGGTTCACAACAGCTGGACTCAATTTCAACTGAGAAGTGAACATCTAACCAGTCGTGGAACAAAAATCAATATGAAGGTTAAAGACAGAGTTTTGAATCTTTCTTTAAGGCCTTCAGAGTCTTGAAGACACTTTTGTTTTGCCTGAAGCATTGACTGGAAACAGATCTTGCTAAATACCACAGATAAACAGTAGTAATATTTGAAGAAGAAACAAAGAAGTTTGTGTGACTCCATCTGAAACTCAAAGATTGAAGTCAGTCCTTCAATCTACGACAGCAGAACCAGAGAGGATTTTCACAGCCACTGAGTGACAGATCATCCTGGCCCTGGTGTTTGTTCATGGCAACCGTCAGCAGCCTATAATGACAAATAGGGCAGCAAAAGGAAAATGTTGCTGTTGTTTCTTCACTGAAAGTGACAAATCAATATAAATCGTATCTTTGGCGCCGCAGAACGGCCCGACGTTTACCAGAACCACAGATTGATTCATTGACGTCCAATGACTCTGCCCTTGTCTGTTTGATTCCAGCCTGAAGGGTGTAGTATTCTCTAATCATGTAGCAGAATAGCCATGAAAGGTAAGATGGTGAGACACATAAACTGAAGAGTCTGTTTTTATGAAGAGGGAATGAGAAAAACAAAGAGAAAAAAATAGAGAAGAATAAAAAATTTGGGAAGGTATTACAGATACTGTCAGCTTTCCTCTGGGAACAGACCCTATAACATGCAGGACTGAAGTTTTCATAAATGTGACGCTGATGGGCTGGTGAACCCTGACCCAGTCACAGCTGTAGTCAATCCTGGCCACTGAAGACCACAGAAGGACTAAGGAAAATAAAATAAATTATGAATGAATTATCTTTCCGATAATATAGTAATGTCCTAACAGTAAGAGTCAGTATAACTAGTGTTTTACGGTTAAAGAAAAGACAATTAGATTTATAGATAAGAATCTTCAGCTTCAATATTATCCTTCTGTGCATCAACGTAAAAGTCTAAGAAAGAGTTCAAGCAAATAATATAATTATAATATCTCTTAAATATCCATTTAATACTGCATATAATTATGCATCGGTTATCAATATTCTTCAATGTTTTATGCCATACATTATCACAGTCTTTTGCATCAACATAATGTTTAACATAATGTGATAACTAAGGCTGGTCTCAACACGTATGAAGAATTTCATTAGTCCAACTCTGAGTTGGGGAGTCTAGGGTTGGGATAACCTAAATACTGTGGAGGTATTTGACTCCCTGCTAACCACATTCCTGAGAGGAATTAATAAACATTTCACCTAAAAATCCATGAGTTTTAACACCATCAGCAGGTGGTGGCGGCAGACAAAACAAATATTTCAAGATGGATATTTCTTTCAGCGGATGACCACCATCCCATCCCATCCTCCTCCTTCTCCTCCTCCTGCTCCTCCTGCTCCTCAGTCTGTTTTTAACCGGTGGGTGCCCACAGAGGCAGGGCCACATACAAACAGAGGAGAAAACAAGCCCGCAGAGTTCAGGCTTTGTTTCCTGCTCAAACATTCCTGTCCGAGCCACACATTTTCACACACACAGCACTAGAACCAAATATAGACGTCACTGAGGTTTACACTGTGTATCCCTGTGCTTAGACACACATTCTTTAATCCAGAGGTTTGGGGTTTGAACCCGACTGTCCTTCAGCAGAACGTGTGTTGTTTACTCTGAACCTGAGCTTCACTCACACACACACACACACACACACAACAACATCACAGCCTGTTTTCATAGACATTTCTGGTGAAAAGCTAAAAATAACACGTGCAATTCTAATGTTTGGTTGGAACAGTGTTAATTTTATAATGTCTGAGCTCTGTCAATGCTGCAGGTTGGCTCCAGGCGCTGCCAAAGAACCTCTCGTCTCTGCAACTAAGCAAGATAATGGACTCAAATTAGAAACACACAAGATAAGTAATGGCATGTTGGGACACAATTCTGAGGGCAGTCAAAATGGAATATTGGTAGATTTTTTTTGGGGATTTTTAGAAAGCATTCTGAGCCCATAAACACCATGAAGATTCTGGAGTTGATCCAGACAATCTTATCAATCTGAGAGTTAACAAATCAGCACGCTGTGAAATTAGATTCCACATTACAGTCACCGTTATATAAACAAATACACAGCCAATGAGTGGATGCTTAACCAGCATTAACCCAATTTAATGCAGAGAGACTTTTCACTCACGACCTGCTGATTCTCAACACCCAGGGAATTGTTTGTTGCAATTCTTTTGTCACAGTGCTCTGAGGCATTGAGATTTCAATGGTTCAAAACACAAAGAAACAAAGACGTCCTGCTTCAAAATATATTTCTTGAGACTCCAAAGTCAGGCATACAATGTTTAGCCTTCTCTACACCACCTATAGGGAAACTACAAAGCTGAATATTGGGCCCCTGGACTTTATTTCACCCATGTCTTCTCCAAATGTCTGGAAGCTACATCTCTAATCATGTCCAGAGTCAAATCCTGTTTATCCTGGTAATTCCATTAACTCTACCACAAACAGCTTAACCTTCTGAGTTGATCACACTTCACACAATCACGTAACAAATTGTCAAAGTTATTTATGCTGTTCGTAAAAGTGATGATAATGTCTAAGATTGGGATAGAGGCTTTACGAAGCCCATGGAACATCACTTATTCCATGGTTGACAGCCATTTACAGAGTACAGTCCAATAGTCCATTAGAAAGACAACATTTCACACTTACTGTACACTGTACTGTACAACTAAGATTAATTCAAAGTAGACTTCAACTTATTGTGGATAGTTCTGCCCAGTAAGGGGAAATCTAAAGTCCACAGTGAAGAAATTCAACTACCAACCCTGCATGCTACAGGGTAGGGACAATATTAACTAACTAACTATTGTAATTATCTGTGTGATCTGTCATCTAAACACGGTGATTTCTACAGTAACGAGTGGAGGGGCAGGATTACAGATTACAGTTTTGATGATGGTTTCAGGCCCTGGTACAGTGTGGTCATCCTTTACAGTCCTCAACAGAGCAAAGTCAAACATGATGAGTGAATTTAAACACCAGCACAGGTGGGTGTTGTGGTTGTTACTGTTATTGTGCCTGAATGATGCCTCACAGCTTCACAAACAAACTGGATTTCCCTGCTGCAGCTGTCAACTCTCACTGCTGCGTCTGTGCGCTGGTCTCAGATCAGCTTATTACTGACAGCAGCGGCAGAATTACAGACGGTTCCAACCCACTCGATCCACTCCCCGAGTTTCACGGTGTTTAAAAATCACTACTTCCTGTCATGTTGTCAAAAACATGTTCCCACGACTCGGCTACAATTCTCCTTAGCTTCCTGATGCTATCTGCGGAATGCTAATGGCTAAGCCTCCATTATCGGACAAACGCAAAGCCAGATCCAAAAACATGTTTTTTTTTCAGTACATCCTGTCGCGACCGGAAGTTAACAACAGTCGTTTTGTTTAAAAGAAACACAATTGCTTTAAAACTGGTAACAGTTACAGTTTGACGTAACCTTGGGAGTAATGGTCCAACGCTAAAGTGATAGCATTAGCCTCGCCTATTTATTAGGTACCGACGTGTTTACGCCAAATGCCTAAAGGCCATTATTGAAGAATCTCTAACAAGTGTTCATATGAGCCGAAAAATGTGTCAAAACGGAAGCATTCATGGAAAAGCCAACAACAAAACCCTGCCCAGACACAGCGTGTCCGACAACACAAGTCACTGGAATCCTCTGTAGCTGATAACAGGCTTCATCGGGAGTCACATAATATAAAATACGTCTTAAAATGCATGTACCAGACGCATTACAACAGCCACAGTCAGCCGTCTGACACCTCCGGTTCCCACAACACCCTGTCCGATAATGGAACTCCGCGGTTCTTGCCCCCTCCAATTGTAACTCTCTACCTTGTACACATCTCCGTAGGTGCCGCTTCCGATCCGCTGGATCAGCTCGAAATCCTCCTGCGGATTCCGCCGGGACAAGTCCATACTGGAGTTCATCATCTCCGCAGCGGTTTACGGTGCCGACCGGGCACCGTGGACGAAGCCCCGACGCGGTAACAAACACGCTATTTTTAAGAAAAACATACGGCGTCAGAAAATTCCAGCCCGACTCCACCGTAGCTCCAACATGGCTTCCACTGCGCACTGCTCATGCGCAATGGACGTCCTGAGCTGGGAGATGGAGCAGGCTGGATATTAGCATTAGAATGAATTGTCATGTCAACAAACCCACAGTCGTCACTGGAATGTTGTCTATTGTGTCGAATGTTGGGCGTAAAGTTAAGACTTTTACTGTTTTGTGAAAACCTTTGTTGAAATTTGTATCGTAAATATATATTTACAGTTTTTATTCAAAACATATACGCATAAAATAATATTTGTGTACATTTATGGGGGGCTCTGTATCTGTTATCATACCACTTAAACTTGTTCTGAACTGATAACAAAAACCAAAAATGACTAAAAGATCTGGAATTATATTACCAAGTAATTACGTGTAGATATCCAACAGAATCAAATATAAAGGACATCAATATTTTGGAGATTTTTTAGATGAATCAATAACAATGGAAAAATAGCCCAGCTCCACACTGGGCCAACATATAGTTTAATTAAAATGAATGAAAACGCTGAGCCACATCTGTGGCCACAGTGAGAAAGTGGGCTAAGCTGGGCTGAAGTGCAGCAGATGGTTCCACTGTGCTACACTTGATCAATTCTCATATAAAAACTTAACAGCTGCCATGTGACAATTCTGACTGTGAGGTCAAAAAGTCCTGGCTCCTCAATGTATTTTAGGACATTGTTATATTTTATCTGTACAATATTCCTGCAGTACAAACACCACCACAGTGTTACTGACCTGGTTAGGGTGTTGTTCCCTGTCCATGGTACAGTGGGTATCACTTTACTCCAGGTCTGTCAAACCCTTGCAAACAGTTTGTCTTTTGACAAGTACAATCATGTTGAGACAACTGTAGGAGCTATAAATAAAAACAGAGATTGAAAGGAAGTCATGAAACAAAGTTAATAATTTAGGTATATTAAGTGATGGGCAAAATCAGTTAACCTAGTTAAAATATATAGCTTTCCATTACCAACGGTTGAAATATAATTTTTAAGTACAAAAATGTAACCTCATTTAATTAACAACATTCAAACCTCGCAGAACAAAACAGAACGAAATCCATGAAAATAATTTATTTACAAAAATAAAAAGGGTTTAAAACATTATTTGTTGCACATCCGATTATAAAACAATTTATAAGTTAAAAAAACATTACTTAGAAATGTCTGTCTCATATCTTAACATATTTTTGAATAAGTCCATCTATTGCTCCTAGACTAATCCTGTGTGTTGACTGGTGTGTCAGAGAGGAGAGGGCTGGAGGTGGACCGGGCCCTGGTCCTGTTTGACTGTTGTCCTGTTGGCTCAGTGCAGACAGAGATGAAGATGTGCAGTCTTGTTTTCCACTTAGTCCCATTGTTCCCTGGCCAAACGCTGGTCCATTTTCTCTCTGCGCCAGGATTTTTTTTAGGAGACAAGAGAGCTGAGGACTGAGGAGGAGAACCAACGAGCCACCGACACGGAGGATCCTTGGGAAAAAAATAAATATGTAAAAATGCAGATGTGACCAAACAGGTGTGTTTACAGGTGGACAAATCTGATGAATAATTCGGAAAAGAAAGAAAACAGGAAGACGTTGTCAAACAAACCTCTCCATCTCAGTCAGAATCACTGGCAGGTTGGCAGCCATGTCAGCTTTGGAGCCAAATTTCCTGCCAAAAGGGAGGTCACAGATCACGGCATCAACACTGGAGCTGGGCAGAGGCAGACCTGCACACACAAAGACAAGATGCAAATGCAGTGTCTGAACCAAACTGTTGATTTAAAAACCCAACTGCAGTCAATAGAGACATTTTAATTTATTGCAGTGATGTTACATCTGGGCCACAATGAAAAACTTGGACAAAAACTCAACTTCATTGTTTCTTTTTGTTACAACGACCATAAAGGTTATTCTGGTAGTCATGGGTTCCACCTTATGTTGATTATATTGAACAAATATCATCATCCCGGCATTGGGTGTAAAGCCTTACTCAGGGATGAAGCTTTAAGCAGGTGAATCCTGGAAACCATGCCTGCAAACTCTATGTTGTCACTGGCCTTCTGCAGCTGTCCATCCTCATTGTCCACACCCAGGAAACAGGAATCCTGAATCAGTTAAAGAATCTTATGAAAGAAAACTTCAACTGTTGGACCGTCTCAGTCCTTAGAGAAACAACTAGCAATCAAGTTGAGGTTCTCTTGGTCTTCTGCTCTGACCTCATGTTCTTGTGCTGCTTCTATTAGGATGGTTCCTACTCCACACATGGGGTCAACAACACAGGAACCAGGCTGTCAAAGAGGAATGAGGACATTCATTCATGACGAAAAAGCTCAGTAAATTTTGGATAATAAACCCAGTGTATTTCATGGTACCTGTATCGCAGCCAGTGACACCATAGTCCAGGCCACTGTGGACCTCAGCCCTGTGGTTTTGATGTAGCTCCTGTTGGCCAGAGGTGACCTGGGATCAAAGGTTGATGAATATACGTTTAGGTCAAGATAGTGATGGTTCAAATAGAACAGAAAAGTGTTTAATGAACAACTGACACAACTTCTTTATCAATAGAATTAATGTAGATAATGGAACAAAAATAAACAGAGACTGAGTGGTTCTGGTCATTTACTTAGTCAAAACAATCCCCAGCAGACAGTGGTCATCACTTATAGAAACATGAACCTGCAGAGAGACAAGGAAATCAACTTCATGCCACCAGCACAGACACAAGATAGTATTTAAAATATATCTAAAGATAACTGCAATATTAAAACTTCAGAAACAGAAATGACTTTGAGAAGTTTACCTCCAGCTGTGGGTTCTTCAGATCACTCTTCCAGCCCAACATTCTGCTCAAACCCAGTCCAATCACCTGAGCCACCTCCTGGGAACAGACAACAGTTCAACTGCTGTGTGCTGCTCTCAGAGCTCTGTGCATGAAACACCAACTGTGACATGGTCTTCAAGCCATCATCATGTGTCCAAGACTAACAGTGAAATGGACCTTTGTCATTTTGGCCATTGGATACAGCTTTAAATAAACACATAAAAAATAGAACATCCTGCACCTGTGTATTACTGAAGTAGTGAGACACAGGTCCAGTACATTTGCAGCTGATCCGGAAAGACACAGAGCTCAGCTGGAGGTGAGGGTCTCCTCCGTCACCCGTCCTCACTTGAGAACAAAAACCCAAGACAAAATAAGAGAAATACGAAAAGAAACATTAAATGATCAGCAGTGTTGGTGAAGATGAAGGAAAACTCCTGTCACCATTGGTGTTTGTCTCCACAGTGCAATCCTCATCCACATCACTTTCCTTCATCTTTTTTCCAAGAACCTCGACTCCATCGCCACATCTTCTCTCCAACACTTTCCTTCTTTTTCTCCTTTCTTCCAGAGTCTCTCGTTCTTCACTCCCCTCCTCATCTGTCCGTTCTGAACACCTCCCCTTCTCCTCCTCCTTCCCTCTAACGCCCCTCCCAACGTGCTGCTGGTTGAGGGTAGTCTTCCTGTCCGCTACTTCCCCCTGCAGACGGCTCCATGTCATTACAGCTCCGGTCCACAGACTGCGGTCTCCCAGTAGTTTGGACTGCAGGACTGAAGTCACCTTTGCTGTGAGTGTGAGAGTGAACACAGCAATACTCAGACAATCATAAAATACCACATGCTTACAGATGTAAACGTTGCAACGTCACACAACGACAATATCTAAAATAAATATGGTATTTTTATGTAAACAAAACACAAATGCATGTATTACCTGCACTGGTGTTTGAAGAGAACTTCAGCGCAGGGTCGTGTTTTATCAGCAGGAAAAGCCTCTCTGCAGATTTAAGTCCAGTAACTTTTTGGAATGGTACAGCTGAGTTGAAAAGAACTTTACCGAATATCCGGCACACCTGGACATAACAACCATGTCAACACATTTGTTGTGTTTTTCCTTTATCTTTTCAATAAGTGTTTTATCAGTCAATGATTTAAATCGCTCGTAAAGCATTACCAAAGCTGTCGGTGATCACGACCAGCTAAATAAAATAATTTTAAATTATTTATCCACGAACGGAAAATGCCGCAGACATTATCGACTTTTTATACACATTAAATATCACTGATATATTTCCTTCGCTTTAAGGTTTTCACGTGATCACTCACTTCTGTTGCTGACAGCTTCTTCGTCACTTCCTGCATTAAAAACGGTTCCATTCCATTTCCGGCCGTGCAGTAGTATCGAACACAGTCGGACTCCATAACTCTGTCATTCATTCTGTCACTCTAACATTAAACTGGTAACAAATCCTCGACGTTACTCCTTCTCGACACTATCAATACCGACCATTTGTTTACACCGGAAACGGAAGTAGTTCTTCTTCTTTCTCAGCTATTTTGTCAATTGACAAATATAAAAATTATCCATGACCAAAATAATTGTATGAGTTTAAGTTACTTCATTAAATCTAAGAACATTTTATGTTATAACAAAACAAACACACAAACGAGGGAGCGACAGAAAAGTCCAGATTTTTTTTTCAAATTTTGACTCATTTTCGCCAGTAGGGGTCTCTCTAGACAAACGACTTGGATTTTGAGGCTTCTCAGTCAGTGCCTGTGGTCATAACTGAACCGTTGAAAATATAAAATAGTTAATTTACATAAATTGTTGGAAATTAACCTGGATAAAGGGGAAAACAAATGATTGTTTTTAGAGTTAAGTTTTCCGGATCAATTGTCACTAAAACAAGGCAGCCCTGATGTTACTGGAGGCTGTGAGATGAATGATGATTAGCTTCCCTCCAGCCAGGGACAGCTAAATTAAGTTTAACTTGGATTTATGGGCCTTACCTGGCTGGCTTCAGACTTAATTCCGGCTGTAGGTCTTTCCTTTGTCACAGTGGTTCTCTTTAAAAGTTCAGCCTGGGACTCCTTCCTGCAGGTCCGTACCACTGGAGGTGTTCATGTGGAAAGAAGACATTAATACTGCTTTCAACAGCTGCCATTTGAGGTAATTAGTCCCAATGCAGCTAAGTGAACACAGCAGCTCTGCAGGATGAACGGCGTCTGGTAGCTCAGCCGTGTGATGATGTATTACTGAACTTTACCTTGTTTTTATGCTCCTCTGCAAACGGGAAACAGATGGATGGAGGAGAAAAAACAAGAAAGAAACTGAAAAATGGACAACACAGAGAAGAAGGAGACAAACACAGGCCTCATTTGACTGAACTATCGACTCTAGCTTTTTGAAACCAGAGTCTTTTTAAGTCAAGTACATGTGTCAAACACAGACTTAGAGAGCCAGGACTGAGCTGCTGTATAATTATATGGCCTATAAATGAATAAATATTTGTTATTGTTATGATTTAAAGATGTCAAAGGAACAGTAATGGCTTCAAAAGAAGGAAAGTTGTACTTTAATGATCTGTCAACAGGCTAACAGGTGCCAGTCTTGTGGTTATACTGGGATTCAAACCCAGGACTCTTTGTGCTGCCTGTTTCAGAGGCAGGTGAAAATAATATAGGAAATATAGGAAAATAATTCTACATAACTGATCTGGAGGGAATGGAAAACATAGTCTTACATTTTGGACAACAGTAAATATGAGTTTGACACCTTTGGTTTAGAGGCTTTGGAGTCAAACACTGAAAACCTCAGCTATAGTTTTGATCTTTGCTAAAAGACTACAAGCACTTAAAAATTGGCAGGAGCCCAGCTGGACTCACAACTAATCATGATTAATGCTGATGAAACAACCACGCTTTGAAACTTGAATCACATCCAATTAAATATAATTCAATTTCTTCTTCTTCTTCCTATCGTTGTCTCTGCAGCTCTTTGTCTGTCCTGTGTCCTTGTCCTTGACTTTTCTCCTGTTCTTCATCTCCATTTTTGTGCGATCCTCACAGAAAGACATAGGAGAACATGAGAGAAACATTGGACACTTCCATGTTTAATGATCACACGTATCTATGCATATGTTGTTGACAGTAGCTCATATAAATATTTACTGCTCTCTCAGGAGTGTCTAACGTTTACCTTCCATGGATGGAGGGTGGGGGTGGGGGGTGATGGGGGTGAGTCGGGGAGAGACTTAATTTCCCAGCAGCAGTAACCAGGGCTGCATCAAAGCGACAGAATCCATCAAAATCAAGACTGAGCTGAGCAGATAGAGCAGAGGGTGGGTGTGAGCAGAGTTGGATGTTTGGGTGGAGGAAGGAAATTGGGACAGGTGTGTGTGTGTGTGTGTGTGTGTTTGTTTTAAATTACTTCATGGTTACAGCAACACCTACAGCCACAACATAACATGGTGTTTATTTGTTTATAAATCTGGGTTTCAGGCAACAATCAGTGGAGAATTATACACATTGACTGCTCAAAAAACAATCTTATTATCAAACTAGAGTTTTCATTTATATCTTCTTTACTTCAGTCACTGTGTGCATTGTTGTGTATCACAGTGTAGTTTAATATAATAATATAACAGTTTAATATAAATGTCCTTCGTATCCACCTTCAATGAAGATAAAGCAGATTTACTTGTATATTTCATGTGTAGCGAACCATGTCACAGTGACGTTGTCGTCTCTCATGGAGATTTTTTTTTTTTACTAAATTATCCAGATTCACTCTGCGCCCAGCTGCTATTTCCTCATTTCCTCAAAGTACCTGCCCTCCTGATGTGATACATCTGTTTGCTCCTGGCTGTGATGGATGTCAGAGTGAATCACATTTCTTTTCTGTAAAAAAGCCAGTTTTCACTTTGTTGTGCTGCAGTTCATCTCTGGCTCGTTCTCCTCATCTGCTAAAGTGCTGTGTCTCTTACTATTCAGGAGAAGTGCTGTAAGTCATTTGTGCTGCAGCCAAGGGAGCACTAAAAGAGATGGACAGCATAGATCATCCGCAGGGTTAAACGGTGGGGTAGCGGTCGGCTCTGTCGCCTCACTAAGTGAAGGTATGTTATCAGTATGTTCTGTGTCCATCTCTGGGAAAATACCACTCTGATGATGTTCACACACAAAAATATATAGATAAGAATTATACGATGATATTTAATTTTAATTCACAGTTATTGTAGGCGAACCCTGTCGTCCCTGTTAGCCGTCCCCTGTCTTTTCTGTTCAAGGTCTTGTTGTCCCAGGTTTAAATTGTTCATGAAGTTGGAGACAAAATCTTTGCGGTTCCAGGTCTTTACAGTTCCAGGAACCTTCACGAACACAGCGGGGCCTGAACAGCAGGAGACCTTGTCCCAGTTTAACAATGAATACGTCCCACACTACATGAAATCCCTAATGTCCTCGCCCTATATTATATCCAGTTAAAAGAAGTCAGCAGCCACAGCCGTGGTTACTGCTCCATTAATCTAAATAAAGACTGGAAGCCCTTGACCCCTTTATTCAATGTCTGACACTTCATTAACAGTTACCATAGAACCCCGACTTCATGTCAAGAACCTTGGGTTTCTATAGAACTACACTTCAGAAACTGTGTAATCACATCAGGAAGCATTAGCATCACAGTAACTCAAATTATTCCAAGTTCAAATCAAACCACTTTAAGGCTTTTTGGGAGTTCTGCAGAAATGCTGGTCTCTTCTGGGTCAATTACAACAAATTGGCACTATTTTAGGTAACTCTTACAGCAACAATTGTTTTTAAGCTAAGTCGTGTGCACGTTCACCATATAGTCCTCAACCCCTAGGCTGGGTTACCCCTAAAATGCAAAATTTTTGCCCCTGATGACTTGTGTAATGCTCTTTTGGGGCATTTAAAGATCTGTGGATTACACTTTTCACCGCTGGAGGGCGATGTAGGTTCACCGCAGAGCTGTCCTCAGCTACCGTATCATCTTTGTTCATGTCTTTAGCGCAGGAGGCGGAGACAAGACCGGAAGAGAGTTATGAATTTCAGACTGCAGCAACAAGACTTTTTAGAGCGTTTGTTAAATATGGTAAGAACTTGACTTTGACGTCAATAAAATCACACAACAATGATCCTGCGCAGTCACTTCTGTTGCTGAGTGTGTATAAAGATTTCCATGATAGTTTCTGTCAAAACTGTGTTTACTGTTTCTTCTCGTTCACAGATGATGCTGTAAAGTCATAAGAACTTCAGCGTGACAGCAGCCTTCACACTGACCTCATCATGGGCCAGTTGTTCTCATCACATGAAGACTATTCTCAGGCCCTGGACTCTGTTGGTTCCATCCTCTATGATGCCATGATGGAAGCCGGTGCTGTTCCTGAGCTCGGGGTCGTCCACCCACCCCTCTTGGCCAGTCAGGATGGGAGTTCAGATTCTGGTGCCCGCCTTCAGGAGCAACTGAAAAAGGTCAAAGAGAAAATACATGAACTTCTTTTCTAAAATAAAGCTGCACAAAAAGACTTCAGATGAGAGCATAAAAAAAACAACCAACGTGTGGTTTGTTTTCAGTGTTCAGTGATCATCTCAGCTGCTTTCAGGTCTGTGTGCAGCCTCCGTCACTCTGATACTTTTCTCTTGTACTTCTTCTCCATGCCTTTAAATGAAGCTGCAGCAGAAAGGCAGACTTTAGAGTAAGTGTGTGACAGTGATTGCAGCACAAGTGGTCCAGACCAAAAAAAGTCGACTCTGCTCATTGATTTTTACCTTGAAGTCCGTCCAGTCGTGACCTGCAGAGAGAGACAAATTAGACGGAAAAGAAAAATGTTGTTGCCTTGAGGCGGTGACGATGAAGCCTGACAATCAGACGTGAAACGCATGCAAACAAAAACAGTGACAGGTTGATACACACACTCGCAGCGAAGAACCTTGTCATGAGGACAGAAATATGATTTGAATTTATGGAGAGGAAACTTAAATGAAACTGTTGGACCAGACTGGGTTTAACTTCCTTTTTCATCCTAAGATGCAGCGCGACCTTGGGAACAGGGCGCCCTCCTACATCAAAGATCTGATTGGCCGATTGACAACCTTCTCAGATGAGCCACGACTTGCAGGGTTGTTGGGACTGATGGTGACGCTGGTGGTTGACATGGCTTATTCGTCGTCCAGGCCTTCGACGCGTGTGATGGGGTCGTCGTCCAGTCAGGTGAAATTGGTCTTTGGTCTTAGGAGTGAAAATGACCAAACAATTGGGATTCACCACAGTAAGAAGATGAAGTAGCTGATGCAGCCTGGAGCTTAAGGACATGAGCATAACAGCATGAGTCATTCTCAGGTCAACTCAGGTCATGTTGAGGTTGTTGTATCTGGGAAATTATGAACAGAAATGATTGTGTTTCTCTCAGGCAAACATTGTCACTAAAATAGCAGTCATACATGGATGGAATATATTTAGTTTTTTTTTCTAACAAAGTGTCACTTGTGGTCTCCAGCAATGTGTGGTGGAGCTCCAGGAGGTGATGGAGGAGTACCTGAAGCGCTGCAGAATCAACCTGAGTCAGAGGAGGAGGCTGATGGAGGACGCCGTCAGACTGGAGGGGATGATCAGCCTCATCCTCACCCAGCTGAAGGCCTCCATGTTGAGGGGAGACTGTGACTCCAGGTCAGTCCGTTTCCAACACTTGTGTGGAGGCAAAAATGCTATTTTTGACAAAGACTCAAAACAAATCCAAGGACTCTTTAGCCCCCCCTAGTGGTCATAATTTCAATACCCTCTGGAAAATGTAAGAATAGAAAAGAAGCAGTTCGAAAAAGGCTTGAGTCAGAAGCCAGACTGAGTTGGTTTGGACATCTTCAGAGGAGGGACACTTTACTGATAGAAGAATGTTAGAGATGGAGCAACCGGGTAAGAGACAAAGAGAAGATGTCTCTTTGTGGTGGATTCAGTGAGGGAGGACATGGAGATAGTTAGAGCCTAAAAAAGAAATGAGCCAAAAGGAAACGAAGAAGGAAAGCAGCAGTTCACAATCTGGGGTGGAGTAATGCCATGGTGGGTGACCATGTCTTCCTCCTCTGGTCCTCCAGGTCTCTGAGGCACTGGGCTAGTGGAGCGGTGTTTCACACTGAGATGTTGGTTCATCTGACATCTCTGGAGGACCTGGAGCAGCCCCTGGTGGCCAGAGAAGCACTGGAGCAGTACAAGGAAGACCTGGCTGAGATTATAGCTGCTTACAGGTGACAACTGTCCACCGCCTGAACACCAGTGCTCTAGTGTCAAAGTAAAACATAGCAAAAACATGCTAGGAGCCAAAAATGAATGTAAACAACTCTAATTCAGCTGAAGAGGTTTTGATCACACCTTGTTCTCTAATGCAGGCGTTTTAAGTCATCCACAGTTCAGGTGGTAAAATGTCGGAGCGGCATTGCAGCGTCCCATGATTCCAGCGGTGAGATTCCGGAGGACGGAGCAATGACAGGTCTCACTGTGGTGGACAGTGAGATTGGGAAGAGTGTGACTCTGTCCTTGTCCACCTTAGAGGTGGAGATAGGTAGATGGGATTTGAATATAGAAAATCATCAAATAAATCTAACAATGGAATTAAATAACTGAACATCTGAATTTGACAGGAAAAAGAACAATTGTACCAGGAACCGTTGACGACATCACGTCCATCAACCTGGACCTGATCACCTCAGACCACTACACCCAGGCATATTTAGATTATTTCTTCTCTGAGAGAGGACCTGTGGCAGAACTGCAGAAATCTTTTGATGAAAACATCAACTTGCAAAAGTTAATTTCTGAACCAGTGAGAACGGAGGGGAGACGTGGAATAAATGACCTGGGACTAGACGTCCAAGAGCGAAGAGAGGATCAGGGCCAAAGGACGGCAGCAGGAAGAGCAGAAGAGAAGGATGGAGTTGTTGTACGAGATGAGGGTTTGAAACTGAGCATCACAGAGACACAGGAGACAAGTCAGTCAGAGTGACGGAGGAGGGAAAACACTGGGGATCAAACCAGTGACCCTGGGATCTTCCAGTTGTCTTCAACCACCAATAAATATTTATTTCTGTCTCTTTGTCTTTGCCCATTTTGAAGGAGAAGAATGAGAACTGATTGTTCTCATTCTGCGACACAATAAACTATGACTTCAGATGAAGGTTAAAGAGTTTAGTTAGGCAACTGGACATTGTCCACTAAACTAAACTCTTTAACCTTGACCCTAATGACCATTAGGTCATCATCTTGACCTAATGAGAATCTGCATCGACATATGACTTCAGATCTCCACAGTGATCAGGGGCCAGTGTGTAGGTACGGTGCCTGTCTTCTGTGACCACAAAGCTACGGATCCTCTCACATGATCCCACTTTTAAAGTATCAATTGAACTTGTGTGTGTTTTTCACCATCTTGTCAAAACAGTATGGGAAAAGTAGGGTGGAGAAAATTGATAAAAGTTTGCCTAAACACTACCGCTGCGAGTAGGGTTCGAACCTACGCGGGGAAACCCCATTGGATTTCAAGTCCAACGCCTTAACCACTCGGCCATCGCAGCTGAGTTGGAGAAAACAGATCATGCTTGAAGAGACATAATTGTGATGAATGACTTCTGTCTGCCCTGGAGTTAAAGCTTTCACAAACACCAGCTGGGAGTGAAGATGGTATTTTAACATCAGGTGAATTAATGACACATTAAAACCTTTCTCAAAGAGCTGGAGTAGTTACACTGCTCACATTTTTCTGCTGTTGCATTAAGATTTGATTAATCTGACTTATTTTACCAAAGTAATTAACATTATAATTGTGTTAATTTTCTTATAACCTGGCCTGGGATCAAACACCTGACAGTCTTACAGTGTTGGCTCCTGCAGGTGTAGAGAACAGATTGCAATTCACTGAATGAAAAAAAAAAAAAAAGCCGTACTAAACTCACCCGTTTAGGCGATCTTTTTGGAACTAAATTATTTCTGATTATGTGCACCAGCAGGTGTGTAGACTCTGTCGCCATGGTAAACACATCGCCATGGTAACCACACAACAGATACTTCTGTTTCTTACTTCTTCACTCAGAATAGGTTTGAAAGTGTGACCTCCAACCAAAGAAAACTGTTGAATATAATCAGTGTTCCACTTTAACCATTGGGGGCAGTGTTTCTTTTCTGCTGTGGAAAGGTCACCACCACCTGAACCTCCTCTTCTTCCTCCTCCTCCTCCTCCTCCTACCAACATGGAAAAAAGGGACAGAGTGAGTGACAATCAGAAAAGTGCTGGTACTTTGAGTGAAAAAGCAGTGAAATAACTACCCACCCCCCACACCCACCCTGGTGGTCTGTGGTGGATTCAGCAGGTGGGTGAGCAGCACAGGAAGTAGCTCTCAAGTGACATCACTGCCAGCCTTGTGTGAATGTCAAACCCGAGTGTGTGTGTGTGTGTGTAGATGTCTGTAGTGTATGTAGGTGTGAAGAGTGAGTCCCTCAATGCACCAGAGAATGTTGGAAAAAAGGTAAATATTCTAATATACTAGTGACGTAACTACACACTCAACTACAACCACTTGATGAAATTCAAGGGTTAAATTAGATTGGCATTATTTTTGCTGAGGTCCAGGTCACAGCAAAGGGCTGGAACAGGCATCATGTCGATGTGGACAGAAAGTAAAAACTGTGTGAGTGAGCGTGTGGTGGTATAGTTGGCGTCGATGCGGCGCAGCATTAGGCCAAAATCCTCAGAGTAAGTTGACATCATCGGGACGCCCACGGCCTCTCATCAGGGAACAGTCAATGACACAGAATAACCTACTGTTGACTGACTCTGTGTGTGGGAGGCAGTTGAAGGGAGGTGACTTTGATTTTCAACTTCTGCCAAGAAAGTGCTTGGAGACAAACGAGAAACAGAGAGAAATGGGCTGGAAGACAAACGGAGAAGAAAGAAACAAGTGGATGGAGGGGGAGGCTGGAGGGAGCGTGGAGGAGCAGGGCCATAGTGAAGTGGGAGGGGGGGTTGCAGTGGGGCGCAGGAGTATAAGTAGGAGAACAGAGGCACTTGTGCTCCAACCTGGGGGTTATAAGCCCTCCACCTCCCCCGCCCTCCGTTCACAGTCTGGTATTTACCTGACATTTCATTTAACTGTGTTCATGTGTGTGGAACATATGCTGTGACATGACATTTAGAACACGCCAAACACACAGATGTAAACACATGTGCATTCAATGCATTTCCACCTGTTATGATACAGGAAAAAGAAAAAAAACAACTCAGGCCTTTAACTGAAACGAAATTAAATGCTCTGGAAATTGCACAAGATGCAGGAACACAGGGTTATTCCAACAGTTCATCTACAGTATGTACAGCAGCAGCTAATGAAGAGTAAAGAAGGAGTGAGCCATGTTTCCCATCAGCCTCAATGCAGAGAACACTGACTTCTTGTCTGTTCATGAAGTCAGTTTCTCCCTCACCTCATCCGTCTTCATCTTTCTGCACAGTAAAAGCTGCTAAACGTCAGCGTGAGACAGAAAGAAAGGCATCGCATCTGAATCAACAGGGAGAGAAATGTCAAAACACAGACACTAAGGAAACAATGACAAGTACATGCACGTAGAGGTTGTTGTACGGAAGAAATCTGACGAGATGAAAAAAAAGAAAAACTAATTTCAGCCCAGAAATGTATTTTCCCAGTTTTTACAATGTGAGCACCATTATAAAAGACACTTCTCTAGTGATTACCCGGAAAGTTGAATAAAAATGGCCAACAGTTAATATCAATCTAATATTAGCATGTTATGTTAATTATATAAGAATCATACATCCATCATACAATGCATAAGTCTGCCAAATGATCTATGCCCTAAAAAGTAGTTTTTGGGTCAAACGGCTGTACAATAAAGTAAAAGTCACTAGATGGCAGCATTGCAGCTCATTTAATTAATCTCATAGTGTAAGAGATGTTTGCATATAGAAAAGAGCATTGCCAGGGAGTTAATGTGTATTGGGTGATATTAGTATTGGAAATAAAGTGTTTGGGCAATATCACAAATTGCCAAAAGAATAACATTGAACATTTTAGCCATTCCAAATGTGGTCAGTCTTTTCCATTCCATTGAAAAATTACATTATATATAATTATGGCTTCAGTATTGCTGTATATGGCAATATTGCATCATTTCGTCAGTATATTGTTAATTATCGCTTTTACTTTGGACAGGTTGACCCTTAGGACAGACCAGATTTCAACTGATTTTTAATTAATTTCAAAATCTGTCACTGCCGTATGGTGAAGGAGAAGTGAGTGCTCTCTGAGGAGCTGGTAAGGCCAGTTGGAATCAGCTTCCAAACAGATAGTAGATTTAACAGCTCCATTAGTCAAACACTTAATTTAATGTTCTTTGCTAAGGTTTTCTTCTGAGTACAAATGAATAATGTATCCCTCCTGAGTGCTGTTGGACAGAGGGGAGGTAGATACACGTGTTAAACACATTCTGCCTCCATCACAAGACATTTGGAACAGACTCAATTAATCATCAGCCACTGACAGTGTCCTTAACACAACAATGGTACAAACAGGTGGTTAATGAAATGTCAGCCATTCAAATGTCACTTTCTGTCCAAAAACAGCTGCTATCTCAGCGAGAAAATGGATGTTCTGAGTGAGATTAGAGGAGTTTATATATATTTTTTTTAATAAAAAGATTGTTTAGTACACCCCAGAGACAGAAAACCTTGCTTTATGAGAACATTTTGTAGTTGGGATGAAGTCTGGACCATTTTTTTCATCCAATATTCTTATATTTTGTTGTATTTTTTTTCCCAATTTGAGTTATCTAATCCCCCCATGTCTCAAAATGAAAGCTGGTGGTCATCTGTACAGGTAAGCTTTATGACAGACCAAATAAAACCTCAGCTAACCCTTGGATTTTTGCCTTATTTTTTAAAATGGTCAAATCTTAAGTTGCAATTTTATTTATTTAAATGAAATATTAGCTGTGCACAACAACATTTTTGTTGCTTGGCAACCAGAGTACACAGTAAACACTACACAGCTTCTGAACCATGAAGTAACAATGAAGTGAGATATGTTACAAATGTATACAGTCCAATGTAATGTGCTGGACCAAACTTATGTATATATTTATATATGTACATAAATAAGTAATGTACAAGATATGAATGTACAGTGCTGAGGTACAAGTATCAGAATATTGCACAGAAAAAAATATTCCATGTTTACAGAAAATAAGACAGACTACAGAGCAAACTCAAACTCAATTTTCCAACATTAAAAACTGCTGCTCATCTGTGAGTTACATGTTCGCTTCATAACAGATCAGATGAAACATTAGCTCTGATTTTTGCCTTATGTTTGAATATTTGTCAAAGTTTAAGTTACAATTCTACTCACTTAAATCTAATATTAGCAGTTCGTCTAACCACATCCTAAGCTACTTACCCTTTGACAAAGGTACTTTCTTTCTACTTTATCTAGGGAGTATTTTTGTATGTTTACGTTCATCAGTGGAGAACCGAGCCCTTTACTGACGTCATGGCCAAACGTCATTGCGTCAGCAATATTACGCTGAAGCTTAGCGATTCGTTATATGCTAACCACCGTTTGTAAACACAACGTCGCCATTATTGGCGCCGTAAAATCACGAAGCACAAGATACGATCATAAAAAAAACAATAACAACCTAACCGTTACACAACTATGTTAAAAAAGGCGAACTACGTTTTACTCACCAAACCTTCTAAATAGCTACACACAAACTTCATCCTCCCTTCTTCTTGTACATATTATCCGTCGTTTCCAGTTCGTTTTTTATCGATATCCATGTTTACAGTCCAGTCTCTTCGGTCAAACTTTTGGTTCATGTTTAAGGTCACAGAAAAAAAACTGTGTTTTCTTTGACTAGCCAATCAAATCACTCAAATCAATTAAAAATCTGATTGGTTGCTGCCTGCGTTCCCACTACTGGTCCTGGAGGCCATAGGGCAGATTAATTTAACCTGGCAACACCTGAAGCTGAAATGGGATTGGCTAAAAAAAAAAAAAAAAAAAAAATACGTGACTAGAAACAGAGCAATTATAGAAAAGCTATTATATATTGTATAAGCTATTATGTATTTTATAAATATTATAACAAATATATCAGAATATAAGTCACTGAGTCTTATTATATTACCTGCAAACTGAATTTTATTGAACTTGATACTTTTTTGTAATTGTTTCTGCCCTTGTTACCATGACAAACACTGTGACAAATAAAAGATAAATAAACTATAACCTTACAAGCTGTAAACCACAACACATACAGAGGAGAAGACACTCATCATCTCTGAAACACGGTATCCCAAACTTTATTTTATTGGTTTTTATCAGAAGTACCATGTACCATGGAGAGCAGTCACAGTTAGTGGCAACACATACATACAACTTACCTCCTATCAACTCGTGATCAACCGAAATCAGTTCAAGAAACACAACAAAAATAAAAGAAATAATTAACATTCTCTCACAGACAGAAAACAGTGGCTAGAAATCTTCAACATTATCAATGTTGGTTATTGATCAATAAAAAAAAAAAACACCAAATCATAATGATCGACAGGAAGTTAACCAACTACTACACCTCACAAGAGCAAAAAAAAAAAAAAAAAGGAAAAAAAAAAAAAAAAATGAAAAAGATGAAGAAATGGGAGAGGGATGTGTTAAATCAAATGATTATGTTCGTTCTGTTTACCTGTCTGGCCCATTTGGTGTGGATCCTGACAAAAACAGATTTATTGGCCCTATGTTCAAGCCAGTATTCTACTGAAAGTAGTCATGTCATATCTGTAGTGTGGGTCAGATTAAGAAAAAAATAATGTTTTCTGGTTCATTAACGAATAGGTTCAGATATGGCTGAGAAATGGCCTTAATCTGTGGGCCGACGTGGGCCACATCATTCTGGCCTAATGTGAGACCAGCCAATGTCTGGTCCATTGTTTTTTTAAAGCCTGTCATCTGGCCCGGATGTGATGTCCAGTCTGGTGCCAACATGGCCAGAGCCCCTCCACCTTGGATTTAGGTCTATCTAAAATCTGTCCCACAAATTGTGTCCAAAACGTGGGCGGCTGCAGACCTGGAGTCCTTGCCAAAATTGGGTCGAGTCAGGAATGCAGCCAGATGTGAGTGACTGAAAGAATGACAACAAAAAAAACCCTTTGAGACAGTTTGAGTTCTAAGATTAAAATGAAGATGTGATGTTGGAAAGGACCAGAAGGACGGACGACACAAAGCAACCTGAGGTGATGACAGAGAGAGAAAAACAAAGAGTGAGCAGCGAGAGAAAAGTCCAGAAAGAAGCTCTGAGACAAAACCACAAGTTTCTCCAAAAAGGCAATATATGTCATTCTTGAGTGGAGTGAGTGTTTTCACTTCCTTTAAATAAATATGTAGAATTCACCCTTTACTGTTGTCCTGGAGGCCCACTTGTCCACCGCACTGATAACACTGTACAGTATATACACAACATGTCTTCATCATTATTATAATCAATACTATTATTATTCATATTCTCATCTTTTTCGCTCATTGACAAAATAACCTTTAGATGTAAATACAATTACTCTTCCCCCTCAGTCAGAGAATACAGCCACGGTATTAGAAGTAGCAAGCAGTGTCTTTTTTTGTACAATTAACCCATGCAACTCCCATATATAATATTTATTCAAGATACATTGACTCCTTTAAGTTCTCATTCTTCATTCAATAACAGCAGATATTGCCTTTTGTAAAAAATACAAATTAAACCTTAGTAGTTAAGTCAAGTGCAAGTTACTCAAAAACATAAGAAGTCATTGTCTTCATTAAGTTAGAAAAAAAAAAAAAACATTCTGCTGTTAAGGTCTACGTACAATAAAAACAAACTGAACTGAAGAAAAACCTGAATCTGTACAACATTCAGACCTTTTTTTGTCAACTCCAAGGGAATGGGATACGATTCTCTAATAACTATATACAGACGTGTTTTCATTCATGCACAGTATCAACAAGTAGCACATCGACATTCCAAAATGTGGAAAAACATGGCAGAGGGAGATGGACGAGAAAGGGGAGTGGTCAATTTGGGGAGAGAAAAAAAAAAACTGCCCATTTACTTGGGCATCCCAGAGGGTGGGGTCAGGGGTGGGGGTGGATGGCAGAGGTGGGGGGTTTCACATGTGAAACAGGAAGTGGACTACACTGAGGATCGTCACATGGTTCACCTGAAGGTTGGACTATTTGGATTCGTGTTGATGAAACTGACACCGTCGTTTTTCTTTCTATCTTTAACTACAGCTGGCGTTTGCCTTGTACTGTACCTGTTGGACTAGTCCACACCTGGTACCCAGGGGGACACGGTCCACATCCGGTCCTAGGACCTTAGTTTGTCCATGCTTGTTCAGAACCTGTTGCGTGGGCCACATTCTTCATTTGGAGACCAGAACCAGGTCAGAATGTCCTACAGTATGAGACGGTACAATGATTCCTAAAGGGATCAATAGAGTTCTGTCTATCTATGATGGTGTCTTCAGAGACAGTGATGAATTGGACGGTTGTAGTGGAACCTCAGTGTTTGATATCTGACGTCCCTGCTCCTCTCTGTGGACCAGGTCACGTGTGAATCCCCCCACCATCATAAAAAGGCAGAGTAAGACAGGAATAAGAGACACAGTGGGACGGACAGACACCATAAAGATACACATGCTGGGCAGGAGAAGTCCATTCTGTCTCACTGACCCAGAAATCAATGTATGGCTGTTTTTTTCTTTCATTTTCATTTGCCTCCTCCTCGTCTCCCTTGTCCCTCCTCATCATTTCAACCGTACGTCTTTTTTATTCTTTGTCACCTCCGGTGTGGAGACGAGTGTTTCCTCAGAACAACGATGGCCGAGGCCACAGTTTCAGTGTGATGTCACCAGGACGGTGGCTTTTGTCCTTGCTTTAGTTCAAGCCTGTCTGACTGTCTGTCTGTCTGCTGTCGCTCCTCAGTCTGTCAGACAGTCAGAAATCAACCTCAACAGCGCCACCATTGGTTGAATATCACCGGTGTTGTTATTTTTTCCATCAAACATCATGTACAACCTCATCATTGTTTACATCAGAGTCTAAAAAAACCCCATAAACATTTCTGTTATTGTTTTACATCAATGAAACAACAGAGCAGCCGTTTCACATCAACTAAAAAAAAGAGCCAGTGCAAAGCTGTTCCTTCATTTTCACACCGTCCTCAGATTCCAACCATAGAAGAATTCAATCACAGAAACTTTGCTTTAAATACAGCGATGTCTTTCCTTCTGACCAAGTCTGGAAGCTCCATCCAGGCACATACTGAACAATTAACACTGACGTCGCTCTAAGACTGTGAGGCTCTGACATCATATTGGATCGAAAACAGTCTGGAATAAAGGTTTAAGACCATTAGTTCTGCAGGAAATGTTTACTCATGTGTGAAAGACCTGTCCACCTGTTGTTGTTCTACAGAAAAGACAAACCCACTCTAATCCATCAAGATGTTTAGCTTCCAAACTTGGTTCAGACCGAGGCCTTTGAGCATCAGCCTTTAAACAGTGGCTGCAGCCAAACATCACATCAGATGAACTTTTAAGACAAAGTAAGAAGAGAGACGCGGTAGAAAAATGAACTAACATTGATATGAGCTAAAAGATCCTCAGCTCCTAAAAGTGTCAGAAAATAAACTAACCCCATGTCGACCAAGCAGAGGTTCCACTCTCCGAGCAGCAGGCTTTCGCTTCCAAGTGAATCCAACGCGGAACTAAAGTACCCTGTTAGAACTACTCAAAAAAAAAAAAAAAAAACGGCTTCTACATTGTCTTTTCTTTGTTTTGCACAAGCTAGAATTATTTATATATATAATGTTCTTTACAGTGTATAAACCTTCAGCCTCAGTGAAGCCAGTGAAGAGACAAGATCATAGAAATTCAAATAGAAAGATTCAAGAGAATGTTAACAATATCACGGTGTCTTTCTAAATCTTCTCCTACTGCTGTTGCTGTAGTGATATTTGATTTTTTTTATTTTAATATTGTTTCTAAGATTTACTGGTTATAAAACCCAATGTTGTTTGGACTGCAAAAATTCAGATAAAAAGATTTCCCTTTGGCAAAACAGGGGTAAACTGCCACTCCAAGGCCTTCAGATTGTGCAGAATTTGGCAACTGCATTGTTCAATATACCTGTTTAAAGACTTTGTGGCAGCACGAAACTGCGAGTTTGGTCAAATTTTAGTGCATGTAGCTCAGTGCTGCACCACCTACTGACATGTTTTTGTTTGGGCCTGTCCATTTTAGAGACCTTACCAAGTTTTTAGATCAAATTAAGAGTTAACCTGAACCCAACTCTACCCTCACTGGGGTCAATAGGACTAAAAAACACAACGTGATGTCACCGACTGTCCAAGCGACCCAACACCTGTCCTCCAATGCAAAAAATAAATCATTTATTAAACGCAATATCAGCAGGAAATTTCTGGCCAATTCTGATGTTTACAGTGTTCTTCTAACTAACGCTCATGTTCACAAACAAACAACTTCAGTCTCTGATGTTCAGCCCAACAAAACAAGTCAAAGAGTTAACAGTCTAGAGTGTAAACCTATGTCTTGATACTATTGGCCAATTTGATCAGAATTATGTAAGAATGTTATAAAGCCTCATCAGTTCCTCTGATATCTGACTACACCGGGACTGGGTGGAGCTCAGATCATGGCCTACAATGAAATGAGCACATGTATTGGTATCAGGTGACATCGGAATCAGATAATAGGTATTTATATGGTATAAACCCTAAAAACGACCCTAATGTTAATGTGAGCATCAGGAATTCTGCTCCAGCCATTTATCAGGAAAACTGGGACACATCCCGTTGAGTTTTAATGCTCAACGTCAGTTAGTGTTTTAGTGTTTGTTCCCAGGACTGTTTGAAATTGTTAAGTAATTTTGTTTAGTCTAGACAGAAAAAAGAGGTAGAGAAGATAATGAGTCAACCATCCATCCAACATGAAGACAGTGGAAATTATTGACTTCAGATGAAGTAAAGTGGTTGTAGGACAGGGTGGAGGAGACACAGTGGACCAAAGATGTCGGAGATGGAGCTGCCAGCCAGGAGACGGACAAAGACTCATGTTCATGGAGGTAGAAAGGAAAAACCAAGGGGGCAGGAAGTGAGATCATGAGATGGGTGGTGGTGAGTCCTGACTGGAGGAGCCCAAATTAAAAGAAAGATAAAAACAACAACAGCACGAAAAAGTGTTGAAGTCAATGCACTTGGAATTACTTTAAAATCTGTTGGGGCAGATAAAGAAAAACTTTTTTGTGCTCGATAATGAACATTTAGCCACTGTTCATCAAAATGACTGCCCAGCTAATTAGCATGAGCTCATTGGACAAATGGACTCATTATTTCAACAGACCCCTGGTGGGTGGAGGAAGGTGGGGGCAGTCGAAGAGGAGAAGCCAAAAAGTCTAAATTAAGCTGATTGTAAAAAGTGTCCCAGAGGCAAGTGAAAAGATTGGACCAAGTGTTTTGGTGTAAGTGGTTCTGGTCCTGGTCTGTTGTTGTCCTCGTTTTTGTCTCTTAGTTCACATTTTTGTCATTAGTTGTGAACAAATCCATCACTGGTGATCCATCTTACAGTGTTACTGAATTAGACCACAGTGATGTACAGACCAAAGTTGTTCTCAGATCATTTTATATCGACCAATCACAGCTCAGTCTCCATAATGACAAGTCATTAAGGAAACTGGGTCGCGTCAGTCGAACGTTGGCAGATTGGCCTTGGCTTAGCTAGCTACCACTGGGGTTCTAACTTCCTCTTCTGCTCTAATGCCACTTGGTGGACTGGTCCAGAGTTTAGGTGGGAAACAGGAACTTCAACTGGTCAAAGGTGGTGATCAATCATGGCTTTAGGTCCTTCCAGGTGGCACCTTTTCTCAAAATGAAGGTCCTCACCAACAGCAGTGACTGCGTGTTGGTCAGGGTTAGTGTGAGAAGAACAAGAACCAAGGAGAAAATGGAAACAGAACAAATGTTGGATGTGTTCCTTGATCCATTTGAGTAACACTCACACTCTATCAAAGCTGAGAAGATGTGATGTGAATTATGTAGAAGCCAAACCTCAAACTTCATGTCTTTGCTCTAAGACCATAAATCCAACCTCACTGGCCCCCGGGGGCCGATCCAGATGGAGAATCCCAAATCAGAGCTGCAGGATGAGTGTTAGTGGTTCTCTTTTATAAAGCCCTTGAGGATTTTTGATTGTTCCATTGACCAGCCAGTAGGTGGCGCTTAAAACACACTGGAATGAGCAAAACTGTTAGTAAACCAGTTGGAACGCGACGACAGAAGGAGGCGACACATCACAGGATGCTGAACATCGAGGAGCCCTACTGACCACGAAACTGGAAACAAACCATTAAAAAACACGGTTATATTAACTCTAGATATTAATGCAATGGCAATCGATGCTCTAACAGTTTTTAACGGTACTGGTGGCCATTGGTTCCTTCTGGGACGTGGCCATTATTAAAGGTAAAAGCACACTTAAATAACCCCTTTTCCACGGCTTAAATTAGACCTTAAATCATAACTACATTGTTCTATGGTATAAATCAACAGGAGGAGAGCGCCCTCTGGAGCCTGGACGGTGACATTCAGATGAAGTGGAGCCACAGCGCTAGTTCGGCTCCTATTATTATATTTACATTTCTAACCTCAGAAGAAAACCTTCTCTGGGTTGATTGTGATTTTCCTAAAAAGCATTTGTACAGGCAGAGAGAGAAGAGACGGAGACAGAGATCTTCACAGCATGTGACCACACTGTCACACACCAGCTCTGCCCTCATTGGTTGATAAGAGTTGCAGGTAAAATAATAGATTTTCTTCTTCTGACCATGCACTAACTCACTGCTTCAGTTCACCTGCTCTGATGAAGAGAAGCTTCTTCTGCTCCTCGTTGTTGACTTGGCTGAAGCAGCTTCAGATTATTTCTTTTTTTTTTTTTCTCTTAAATCCATTTAATGTGTTTAAAACAAGTAGACAGTTTGAGAAAAGTTGATTGGTTGTTGTTGACAGATCACAGAAATATTTTTCTCATCTCCTGAGCCGTTTCTTCAGCTCCTGTTTGCTGTCGTCCTTCAGTGTCTCCAGAATTTCTTTCTGTTGTGTTTTTAAATTGCTTTGATGCGTCCTCCTCTCCTCCATATGTACATCTAATGCATTCATCCATCATTTCATCTATTGGGTCAGAGGGAGGGAGCGATTGACCAACCAGACCGACCCACCTCTCCTCCCCTCCGTCTTTTGTTCTTCTTCTTCTTCTTCCACGTGCTTTCCGTTGCGGCCTTCGGTCCTCGTCGTCTCCTGACGCCTTAGAAGCCTTGGATGTGACAGTAGGCTTCCAGTGAGGAGAAGAGGATGTAGAGGAGCCACAGGCTGATGAACAGCATGGTGGTCAAAACCTTGGGAGTCCGAGGACCACCCAGCTCCCCCCCGATCTCCGGCTTCCGTCGGTACATCAGGACGGCGACGGAGACGAAGGCGAAGATGGTGAAGAGAGTCACCGAGAAGGCCAGTGTGCCGGGGTCCACTCTGAACTCCTCCCCCTTGCTCTGGTGGTAGATGGCAGCAATGGACCACGCCACCTGTAGGCGACACATGGCACGACATTTTGTCAAAAGGACAATGCAGATCAGTGGTTCTCCACTGGTCTGTCTTTTAGGTCTACCATGCCAACAAACACTGCACCACCGTACTGGTACACCATGAACCTGCAAATTGTGAGACCACTAGAAGCCTGCACTTTAAACTGCACTTAAAGTTTATCTAGTTTTATTTAAATGTCCAACATGTTATCCTTTTATTTTCATACTCACCCCGATGCCCAAGAAAACGTTGACTGCATTGGATCCTGTCACATTTCCGATGGACGCGTCTGCGTACTGGTCCTGGATGGCGGCCACTTTACTGGCAAAGGTGTCTGAAAGAACCAAGAAAAAAAACCAATCTGAGTCGATGAAAACCTTACTCTGAGGGTTTAGTTTTCAAGGCCCGAAAACTGAAAACAGCTCAACAGATGACAAAGATAAAATCGTCCCTGAAACTGTTTGAAATGTGAAGATGGAAGAATCTGCTGCTGCTGCTGACGCTTAAAAACTCAAATAAGAAAATATGTTTTCAACTGTATTTTCACCCAAGGTCTGTGGATGTTCATGTAAGAGACAGATTGCTCCTGTCCACAGGACAATGTCTCTGCCTTTTCTCCACACATTTAGATTCAACAAGGATGAAATCAGACCTGCAGCTGCCACAGACCAGATTCACTCCAAGATCAATTATTTACATGTGTGAATCCAAAACCAGTCTTTTCCTGACAGCCAATCAGCATTGTCCCAAAGGTGTCCCTGTCCCTGGTCTGCCAAACCACAGCAGCTCCTCAGAGACTCAGTGAATTGAGGCTGAACAACAGTGAGAATGAGAAGGACATCTGTGTTGGACAGGAGGACAGTGGCCTGGAAGACATCTTCTTTGCTGTTTTTGTTTGACTGTGCAGCCAGTTGAATTATATCTCTTTCTTTTTATTTTATCTTTACGATGTTATGCAGAGGTGAACCTATAACTATTTCATAGACTAATGCTATTGTTTATAGTTGTGGTGGAATTGTTTTCTTCAACAGAAGATAATTGAGAAGCACTGAGTTGAGTTAGCCTGGAACGTTAACCTATGTCGACCAGTCATCGCTTCTTTTCAACACGTGGGTTCAGTTAGTGTGGACGGCCGTCTTTCACCCATGACTGACAGGCAGCAGACAGGCTCCGCCTCCACACAGTCCTCTCTTCGTGGCTGGGACAAACCGTCCATTTGGACCACAGATAGCACCGAGACTCTTTACACCACGGTAACAATGACGGCGTTACTGAATGGGGAAAGTAACGCGTTACGTTATTAGTTACCGAGAAAAGTAGTTTCGTAACATAACGGCGTTACAAGTAACACTGACAAGAGCTGATAAGAACAGTTTGTGCTGCACATGCACTGTGTTGAATTTAGCTCTGGTCTGGTCTGTGTTCCTGTCTGTATGAAGTGAACTGTGTCTGAGTGAAGCCCAGTCCATGTCACAGTGTGTGAAAGTGTGAGAGCTGTTTGGTTTCTGAGTGTCTGAGTGTCTGAGTGTCTGCCTGAAGAGCTCGCTGCCCTTTTCAGCTGTCAATCATCAGAGCACTTCCTCCTGTCTGTCTGTCTGTCTGTCTGTCTGTCTCTGCTGCTCTCTTCTCCCTCTGTGGACATTTAGTGTTGAATTCCCAGCAATACATCTTCCAAAGGTCAAAAGGCTTTTATTTCTTCATCAACAGTGTTAAAGCGTTAGTTCTTCACCACTGAACCAACGTCTTCTGTGCGTTACTGTTGGAGCGCGGCTTTGCATTTTAATGATCTCATATTGATTCAGAGCCGGCGGCGGTCTACACCCCCACCACACACACACACACACACACACACACTCCCTCCTCCCCCGTCATTTTCACCTGTTCCTGAAGTCCCTAAACAGTTCTCAGTACTGACATTTTCATGTGCATTTGTGACTAATTTGAAATAATTTCCTCCTCCTCTGTGCTCTACCGGCTGTAAATATAAAGCGTTTCCCGACTTTCTTCTTCTTCTTCTTCTTCTTCTTCTTCTTCTTCTCAGCCTGCAGGTTTCTGGTCTCCTCACATGTCTGTTTTGCATTTGTACCTTTGCTCTTTCTTTACAACTGATTCATGCAATGAACGGAACCAAACAAGGACGTGAGGAGCCGGCTGTGCTTAAAATAAACCTGTGTCAGATTTGTCTGGAGGAAGAACAGGATTTTATGACTAAAAAACCTTTTTAAGGTTTTACAGAATAACTGCTGAATAAATGCTGCCTGGTCACTCAGGCGATGGGTTCTTGTTTTCACTGCCTCTGCTCCTGTGTCTGAGCTCCTGATTAGTGATAAATGAAATGAACTGCAGCGCTGCCCTCTAGTGAGAGTCACTTTAATATACAGCCATTTTCCCCCATAGCTATAGTTAGAGGACGTGGTAAAACCTGGACATTGTGTGATCAGATTTTTATTATCTGTGAAAAAAAACCTATTTTTACAGATATTACAGAATTATGCTAATATTGGTCAAAACAAAACAATCATTGGTTCCTACTGACAATTTGGATTCTATTTTCCGAGGCTGTTTGAACGGTGGGATATTTAAACTAATAATTAAAACTATTTTTTTTCTTGTCTCGCGAGGTGAAAAAAACAATGTTAACAGAAACCAGTGGTAAAAATACCGCGGTTCATGGTTTCTCTGCACCTTGGCATCGACGCCAAAAGGCCGACAACAGAGTCTCATTTTCTCTCAGCAGCAGCAGCTGAACCTGGATAACTCTGATAAACGAGGTTAATCACAGCGGAGCCGCGGCTCAGGACGTCCTTTATTAACTGTAACAGCCTCAGAACCGCAGGTCTGTACGTGTGTGTGTGTGTGTGTGTGTTAATAAGGACCAGAACCAGAGAGACTCAAACGCATCGTTTCCAATCTATAGCTACGCTGCTGAGTCCGTGTGTGTTAATATTTGTGCGATCCTGTGTTTCATCCAGCTGCTGCTCTGCTATTGGATCATAAATCCAAAGGTAAGTGACTGTGTGTTTGTGCACCACACACACACACACACACACACACACACACACACACAGTCATACATATACATACATGTGCAGATGGCTGTAGAATGGAGTGTGATACATCACTGTTGTCTCTGAGCTCCTTCAGTGGAAGGACACAGAGCGGACAAGGCCGACATGACAAATGGTCAAGCGCTGAAACACACCGTGGTCACTGTGCACGTGTGTGTACACGTCTTTCTGTTCGGGCTATGCTTGTGGGGACATATTTGTGTAGAAATGCCATTATTGTGGGGACAATTTAAGGTTCTTGTCCTTTTATTCTAAATTTTAGATTTAATTTAGGACTGGGGTTGAAGTTGATCCTTCGCTGTCTCTTCTTATTATTATTATTATTATGAAGCCACTTTTGGGCCACAACCCACCATTTGAAAATCACTGGCCAAGATAAGGGTAGGACTAAGGCAGTATCTGTATCATATACGAGTTGCTGCCACCTAGTGGCTGTTGTAAATTAGTCATTACAGCAGTGGTTCACTTCCTACAATTCCAAATAAAGGACTGTATTATATCTATAGACAAAGCAATGACAAACAACAAATACAAGAGTGTGTGTGTGTGTGTGTGTTTGTGTGTGTGACACCAATTTTCTATTAAGACGACATGAGCCGGTGTGTGATGTACGACAGTCACCTCTGGTCTATGTTTTATGCATCAGGTTGTCAAGGCGATGTGTGTGCGTGTGTGTATGTGTGTGTGTGTGTGCCTATATTTGTATGTTTGCGAGGACTGCAGTTAAAGCACATCTAACCAGCTGTCATCTTCTCCCACCATTCATCACTGCTCCAGGTGTTTATCCAGGTTACTGTCAGTAGGGGGCTCTTTACATTCAATTACACCCGTGAGAGACACACCAGTCTGGGCAGCATGCTGATGTGGAGGGATGGTAAGGTAAGAACACGTGTGGCCCACGTGGGTTTGTGTACAGGTCTAACTATATCAGTGGGGTCCAACACATTTTTAACACAGATACACATTTGGACCGCAGGCCTTGGATTTGACACATGAGAAGATTTATATAGAGGAAGAATTATATAAAAAAAAACATAAATCTGCTTTTGTCTCTGTCTCTGTTTATGTAAATCAGACCTAAGCAAACTAAGGCCCGGGGCCTGGATGTGGCCCATTGGCCTCAACACTGTCACAGAGTCCAGGTTTTATTGGAGCAGAAGTAAAGAAGTGGAAATATCACAGTCTGAAGCAGTCGATGTCTCTCACCTGGTACGGAGGTTCCTAACGCCACGAACACGACCGCGGTCACTGAGTCCTTCAGGCCGACTGTGCAGCCGAAGTGCGAGGCCAGGTCACCTGAGGGAGAAGACACCAGGGAGGAGGAAGATGAAGACAGAAAGGTGAACTGTCATGTCGAAGTGAAATAAAACAACACTCTGGCGATGCGTTCAGCGGGCGTCGTACCGATGACCGCGGTGAGCAGACCAATCATGCAGATGGAGACCACGAAGCAGGCCCAGCCGTTCCAGTACTCTGTGGGTGGGACGAAGGCGAACAGAACTTTCCAGAAGACGGTGAGGAAGTGCATGACGTAGTCGAAGCAGGACGGCAGCTTCTCTTCGCCGCACTCCTCGTCGTCGTCATCCTCACCTGGAGGAGGAGAATCGAGAACTTGGATTTAGAGAAGATGTTCATTTCCCTGACTGACCACAGACCCTTCAGATAATCCAGTGTAAAAGTGGTGTCAGACTGTAGGGGGCAGTGGAGTGCATTAACTTACTGTGTAATGCAGGTTAAAATAAAAAGTTTCAGGGAAGTTCTTAATTAAGAGTTAAGATTAAAATTTGAGTCAGATTAGAGTTAGGGTTGGAATTAGGATTATTCCTTAACTATGATGACTATGGCATCTGCTGCTCACACTCGCTCTCACTGTATATAATACAGTGCACATTATATTATGTATATTTTAATGTACATAATAAAACATATAATTTTATGTACTTTAAAAAAAATGGGAATAATCTCAGAAAAACTCCTCCCTAACAACTGGTCAGTCTGGTCAGTGCTGCCCCCTGTTGGTGACTGGTTTTCTCTCATGTACAGTGTGGCAGAAGGATGTGGGTAAATCCAAAGGATTTCAAACAGGTTTGATTTTCACACGATCCATCATGAGGTAATAATCCCTCGTCCCAACGCCGTGTAAACCACATGACCTCAGGCCTGATCATCGATCGTCGCACAAATGAAAAATCATCAATCAAAACCCCACAGTCCTTTACACCCAGGAACAGGAAGTCTGTGACGTCATTCTCTGAGAGAAAAAGTTTACCACGAAAAAACACCTTGGACGAACGTGGTTAATGAAACATGTGACCTCCCATGATGCCGTGGGAGAGGACGAGAGGGAATGAAAGAAAGACGAGCCTCAGGCTCTTCATCCTCTTCCTTCTCCTTCACATGTTTTCATTCAAAACCTCCTCATCCTCATTCATCTTCCTCTCAGGCTCCACTTTGTTCTTTGATCACCCAGGGACTCTTTAATGTGGTCGGTCGTTTCTTAGATTCTTCTTCTACTGAAGAAGGAGGAGTCCTCCTCTTCCTCCTCCTCCTCCTCCTCCTCCTCCTCCTCCACCCCTCAGTGGATGGAAACAACACAGTCATGTGATATTGATTCTTACACACGTTTATTTTTGTGGAAAATCTAAAATATTCAGTTTTGTTCAACTACTGCAGTGTTTTTATACCTAACTCCCCTTTCTCTGGTCTATAGGTGGCGCAATATTTAAAAATATTTATTTAGGCATAACTAGAACTGTAGTAAAATGTTCTTAAAGGTTTATTTTCTTTTGTGTCTTTGTTGCCTCCAGAAATCAGACGTTTCTCTGATGAAAAGTGACACATTACTGGTTTAAAAAATACTTAACATGTCATGATCTCACGCATCCTCCTGAGACGGTGACATGTGTGTGTGAGTGAGTGTGTGTGTGTGTGTGTGTGTTATCTCTTGCTGCTCTGTGAACGTCTCCTCAGTGAGGCTGTAAAAGAAGCTCCGTGGCTTCTTCTTCACAGGCTGCTGGCCAAGCGAGAAGTGTTTATATACCAGCAAATGGGACTGTGATGTGTTTGAGGAACCAGTGAGTTGGGATTAAGAACCGATAAGAAGTGTCTCACACACACACATACACACACACACACACACACACACACACACACACACACACAAGGTTAGGAAGGAAAAAAAGATGAAAATGTCAACGTTTTCATAGAGAAAATAGAGCTTTTGATTAAGAACCAGTGACAAGAAACTTTATTTTTCTTTTAATTGTATAACTCTAATAATGACATAATTAATATAGTAATTAATACTAAAATTAAATGTTAGCGCAATTTTAATGTCGAGCTAGACTGTAAAATCATTGGCCGATCGTAGATAAAGATAAATCATGGACGTCAGATACTGGAACAGCGAGGAGAGTTAATGAGAAAATGCCCCCTGGTGGTCATTCCAGCCATTACAGCAGCCCAGCCCACATCTATGGGTGGAGACTGGTCTCTAACCTACAGTGTGTCCTCTGTCAGGTCTAATAATGATTGATCATCTCCACTCAAGCAGCTTATGTTAAGTGTTTCTTCTTTATTTCTTGGATCAAATTTTACCTGGAAAAATGACGAAGATTTATTTATATTTATGATGTTGGACGTCAGACTAACGAGACACGACTCCAGTGCAGATTTGACAGCTGTGAAATATTGTCTTTGTGCCTCGGTGTCTGTGGACTCAGGCTGATGCGCTTCATTGGACCCGTCAGCCTGAGTGTGTGTGTGTGTGTGGTTGACAAACACACATTCAGGTCTAATAGAGGACATGCAGTATTTAACTCAGATGAGAGGACCGTCACCCCTAGAGGACCTGTAGAGATGGTGCAGGTCTTTGATTAAACTAATTAAACGCAACAAACAAGATTTCTGCTGCTGTCCATGGAAGTCTTCGATCATAATCTTTATAATCTGTGGAATTAAATCAGACCAATTCCACACCAAACAGTTTTTCCATTTCTCGTGGAGCTGAGACATCAATGAAGCTCATTTATTTTTCACACATGGTCAATCCAACTGAGAAACCATGTGACTGAAGGTTTACGTCTGAACAACTGAATTCTGTGATTGAACCACAGATTTAACCACAACATTTATCAAACGCCAGTGAAGCCAATGAGGACGTTTGGTGTTTAATAACAACAGTTGCCCTGAACACGGCAGCAGTCGGCAATTCATGGTGGACAAAAGATTTGGTTTTTAACTATTCAGTCTAACAAGCAGTCGTCATGAAGTCATTGTTGCTCGAAATGGAGGGTTTGAAAAAAAAAGAAAAAACACAAAACAACAAATAAGTCTTTGTGCGGTGCTTTGATTGACAAGCAGAAAATTACAGATCTACAAAAACAGAGGAAAATGTGCGATTGTTTTGTCCCGGCGTCTTTGTTGCCTTGTTGATTGTGGGGATGTGTTCTGTTTGGACAGACAAAGACGGTCTATCTGCAGCTCAGAGAAATAAACTCACAAATGTTTGGTCAGAGGTAAAGCCACATGGACCTGCAGTACACTGTCTCTCCAGCAGGTGGACAAAAACACAGACAATAAATGTCCCCCAAAAACAAAGTGTCTCCAAAACCAATTTTTTTTTTATTCCAAATGAATGTACCCACATGTATAGCTAAACCAACCTCTAACACACACACACACACCCACCCAGGTGATGAACAGCTCAGGGGACCTCAGTAATTATAATCCAGTGGAGTGTGCAGAGCTCCAACATCAATCTCTTTCTCTTTCCTTCATTTTTTTCACTCACTCTCTTCGCCGCTGACTTCACCGTCTCTACCTCCGTCTTCTCTTCATTTCATTTCCATTGATTTTTCCCCCACCTCTCCACCTGTTTGTGACCTTTTAGGACAAATGGACGCAGCAAAATGGTTGCTGTAGAAAATCTACCGTTAAGAAGACTGGAAGTTCTCCATCTGTTCTGGTTTGGGAAGCCTGGGGGGAAATGAGGAAACCACTTCCTCAACTGATAACATCATTAAGTCTTAGTTCCTGGAGCCGGGACTTAGAATCTACTCCAGTGTCCACGTGGTTCTTCTTCATCAGCTCCAACATCTAAAACCTCTCTCCATGGTGGATGTCTGCGTCATCAATGATCTGCTTCATACCATCAACAGCAGCCATCGGTCTCCAGGGAGATGTTACCATAACAACTCTTCACACCTTGACATGTGACTAGTGGAGAAAGGAGTGGATTTAAGAGGTAGAACTAAAGGAACCGCAACAAGAAACTGATGCAGTTCCATCTTTTTTCATCTCCCAGAAGAAGTCCAGTAGTTGAGAACAAACCTCTTTGGATAACAGACCAGGATGAAGGAAGGAGACTTTTCAAATATCTACATCAAACCTCTGGTTGCTCAGAAAGATCTCCACGGTATCTTGGCTCCTCAGTACCTTTCCTTCCTCTCTGAGCTCTAGACGTAAAGACTACCAACCTGCAAGAAGTCAACCTCAGAGATCACTCCTAAACTTCAGGAGGTAATGAACTGATATTGAGCTGAGCGCCATCCAGTGGACACTATAGACATAGTTCCAGAGAATGATTATTACTCCAGACACAGCAGAGCGGCTGACACCAAGCTGTTTACTCATCACCATGAAAACAGACACCTGACAACATCTGCATGACGATGACATCATCAGGATTCAAGGACCGGGTTTCTGGGTAAAGAGCAACGTGTCTGCGTTTGATAAGGTCACACGTGTCCACGTGTCTCACTGCATCACAGAGACATTTGAGAGGATTTCAGTAGCAGGATAAATGGACGCCTCCACCTTCCAGAAGTGTGTCAAACATCTGCAGGTTGATGTTGGATGGTGTTGATGTGACCTGAGTTCAGGATCTTCTCACAGCTGCTGTGGTCACAAAATATCCATCGTCAATACTCCTCAATACTAGAGGAATTGGTGAGAGGATGTTGTCCACCAGCTCTTCTGATTTTCCTCAGAAGAGCTGAAGGTAAAAAAATCATTTCATGTGACTTTGTTAAATCCTGGTTCAGGCCGTGATCTGACCAGGTGAATGAAATCGATGGTTCCTGAATCACCTGCAGATCACCTCTCTGACAAGAGACCTGGTGCTGGAGGATCCATTCTATTCAAACCCCACGTCCAAACCACAGCAGGTGTCAATGAAAATGTTGAGAACAATATTCAATGTTCATTCAAGAAATTGTCAAAATCAACTTGTTTGCCAACAGCAAAGAAGGCGGAGCTGTTGCTTTTTGTTAACTTTTAATTTTTTGGTAACACTTGTCTCTGGACGTTTCAATTGCCTGGTAAATAATAAAGAGTGAGGACGGATGGAAACAATCCACCTCTCAGTCAGACCCAGAAACCCTGGACTGGACTGGACTGGACTGGACTGGACTGGACTGGACTGGACTGGACTGGACTGGAGTGGACTGGAGTGGACTGGACTGGACTGGACTGGACTGGACTGGACTGGACTGGACTGGACTGGACTGGCTCAGACCCTGGCTAAGCTGGCGCTCTGACAGAGTGTGAGTCTGTTAATGTCCGTTATCTCAGCCCACGCTTGTTCCTCCTCCACCCCTTAAATTAAACCTCTTTCTCAGCTTATCTTCTTCTCCATCATCTCATGAGGGACAAATAAACCTATCAGGCCTGAGGAGGTGGAGGAGGAGGAGCAGGAGGAGGAGGAGGAAGTGGCCCCAGCGTGACCCTACGTCACAGCCAGTCTCCATCATTTCCTCCTCCACACCTCAATCACAGTTTTTGAAACATTTCCCTTCCACCAGAGGAGTCATTAATCCCTGACTCTCTGTGGTAATTTAGGTGGAGGAGGTGGATGAAGATGGACGGGGGTGAAGAAGAGCAGAAATGTTCAGGAATTACCATCATGAGAGACATTAAAGGTGAGAGATAATAGTGGAACAAAGGGCTCCTCAGCTTAACCCTCCCTCTGAAAGACTTTAAGACCAACACGAGGTTATTATTATTATTATTATTATTATTATTATTATTAGACTTTATCTTAAAACTGGCTTTCACTTCAGAGGGATAACAGTGTTGCTGTCAAACTTAAGGCCCGGGGTCCAAATGTGGTCTAACAAGTCCTTCCTTATCAGCTCCACACTGTAGCTGCAGCCTCACTGCTGCCTCCACATGGTCTCAGAGATGTTAACTTCCAACTACACACCACCACCACCACCACCACCTCCACCACCTCCACCCTCGCTGTGCACAGTCAGCTGTTCTATTCACACTGATGTGTCATTTTCGCTGTAACTCAATTCTAACCAAACTTTCTGTCGGGGGTGGAGACCATGGAGAGATGGACCAGCAGTTGCCTCACAGCAGTGGTTCTCAAAGTAGGGGGCAGACTATTTCAGGGGCACAAGTCAAATTAAAGCTACTAACAATCAACGGTTAGTGCACCTGCCTGGCTAGCACCTAACGCTGCTGCCTTAACTGCTAGAACATCACTGCTGCACCAGAAGAACCAATCATATCCAACTGAGTCACGACTAAAGCCGAGAAGAACCAGAACCATGAAGAGTTTGTCCTGATGAAGGTTGAGTCAACTCTTCATCCACGCTATTGGGTTTTAACAAGATCCTGAACCAATCAGAGAGGAGAACAACCCTAGTATGTTTATGTTACTCTTCCTCTCCTCTAGGGGTCTCTCTTCCTCACACACCCACACAAACACACAGAGGTTTTCACAGCAGTGTAGTCGTCCTGTCTCATCTGGTCAGTGCCTGTGATCATGGATCATCAAAGAAGGCAACTGATCTTCAGAGGAAACCCCCGAACACACACACACACACACACACACACACACACACACACACACACACACACTCAGCGTTCTTACCTGCGCTCACAGTGATGGCCTCGATGAACTGGTCTCTCCAGCTGTTGGTTCCAACCAGCAGAGCCAGGTTGGTCTTCTTTATCAACTTGTCCACCGTGTTCTGCACAAAGAAACCACAGATTGGTGAGACGTCCACAGCAAAATATTTAGTCACAATCATTTGACTTAATGAAACCTTGACGTGGGTCATGGTTCCACCTGTGGAGATTTGTCTCGACAACAAACAACTAGGAAAAGAATCCTGTGGATGAAAACTCTTCCTCTGAGTCGTCACGTGTCTGTGACAGTTTTTAAAATATATTTTAAGGTGTTTTTTTTTTTCTACTCTTGAACCTGAAGCAAAGATGTTTCACTGTCACAGAGTTGACTCTGAACACAATCTTCTCCAACTGGACTTTTACTGTTGTGCAAGGCACTCGTGCCCAAACACTGTACTTCAGTCTGTCGACCAGGATGTACTTGACACATCTCTATAGGCGACACTGACACACACACACACACACACACACACACACGCACACGCACACGCACACACACACACACACACACACACACTCACACACTGACGCGTTTAGGAACTACTTGACAAAATATACGGGAGAAGAGCTATTACAAGGCATTAACTGTCTGTCTGGAGAGTGTGTGTGGGCGAAGTGACAGCAAGGGACATGCATTCCACACACACTCTCACACAAACACACACTCACACACACACTCACACACACACACACTCACAGAAGGATGGTTATTACTGTAAATCTACACTTTCCTTCTTGACGCCAGAGGAGAAGAAAAAGAATCACAGGAATAATTCCTGTATTTATTCTCTGCTCAGATGGAAACATATATTTATAACAGTTTCAGCACAGACTGATGCTGATGATTATTTTACTCTAAAATGTGTTCACAGACGATCAGGAAGTCAGGAACTTGAGTGAGATTCTTCCTGTGATATGAAGAAATCAAGTTACCAGTGTTCAATGCTAACTTCATCATTCTTTGTGCTTAATTGAATTCATTATTTTTTCTGCTATAATTAAAATCTTTTCAGTTAGTTTTAATGAGCTTTTATTTTGAAGAGGGTTTTTAATGTGCCCTGTACTCCCACTCCTTAACACTAGGTGGAGATGTTGCCTCCTGCTGATAGTTGAGTTTTGTAAGTATTAGCTCCACAACATAGATAACATACTTAGCAGTGGATTTTAATTTTTTCACCTTGAACTCGTACGACTCTTCTATAATGACCTCCAGCTTCACGTGGTCTCCCAACATCGGACGTCCCATCTCAGCGATGCGTCGCTCCTCTTCATCCTTCCCTGTCAGCGCCTCCTCTTCCTCCTCCACCTCCTTCTGCTGCGTCTGCTCTTCTGAAAACACACACACACACACACACACACACACACAGTGGCACCACGGGTTGAGAACAGTGGAGATAAAGCTGATCTGAGACCAGAGCTGCTGGACTTCACTGGAGGAGCTGACGTGACACAGTGAGGCTTAAACCTCCCGTGATGAAGATGAAGATGAAGATGAAGTAACGCATCTTCACCTCCTCCTTATAACCTCCCTCTTCCATCATCCCTTGCCTCCTCTGGACTTTCCATTTTTACGGCGTGTGTCAGTAATTTAAATTCAGAGGGAGCCTGAACGCAGCACTGGGAGCAGAGGCTGATGATCATCTGCTGTTATATTATCCTGCAGTGCATTGTGGGTCTGCAGCACATGGCTGCTCATTTGTTCCCCTCAGTTGAGTTGCAGCATGTGGTTCATGGAAGAAGCGAGGCCCCCTAGAGGCTGCCGCTGTGGAAAAACACACTTTTCAAAGGGTGGTGATAATCCAGTTGCAGGATCGTAATCCAGACTAGGATAGACTGGGCCAGAACACAAGTGGATCAGTACCTGAGGTCAGCTACTGCACCTCTGTCTCAGGACACTGAGCCCAGACTGACCTGTAATGTTACTTAATCTAATCTGACCTAATCTAGCAAATCTAATCTCATTTCAGATAATCTCATGTAATCCACAGCAATCTATTCTAATTTAATGTGAAATAATTCAGTCTAATCTGACAAAATCTAATCCAATGAAATTAATGCAATGTAATCTACTGTAATCTAATCTAATGGGATTGACAGGACTGTGTTTGGAGTGTTTTCATGGAAACAAAAAGTGTGTGAGATCAGAGTCAGTCAGGATTAGCAGGATGAAAGAAAGTGGAAGTGGAGGAGGAGGAGGAGCAGGAGGAGGAGGAGGGAAATCCAAGACCAGGATGAAGAGGATGAAGATGAGGGTGGTGATAAGTCTCTCCCGTCAGGTTTGACAGATTCAGGCTCCATCAGAAGGAGCAGAGGGAGGAGGAGGAAGAGGAGAAAGGTTAAGTCAGGAGAGGAGCAGGACTTTGACAGGATGGAAGAGGACAGATGAAGAAGATGAAGAGGAAGACCATGTCCAGAGGGGGGGTGTTACACTGTCACTGTGTTGGGTGAGGTGGTGAGGTGGGGGAGGGTTATGAATGAGTGAGTCTGGAGAGAAGGAAGGAGAGGAAGAGAAAAAGGAGAGAGGAAGAAGGAACAGAAGAAAAACTAAAGGACGAAGAAACAGGAATAGAAATGTTAGAGTGGAAGGAAGAGGAGCAGGAGGAGGAGGAGGAGGAGGAGGAGGAGGAGGAGGAGGGAGAGAAAAAGAGATGGAGAGGACACTACTGAGATTCTGAGACAAGGATGGACAGGATCAGGAATGAGGTGATTAGAGGGACAACACAGACAGGAAGGATTGGAGAAAAAGAAGCTAGAGGAGACGGTTTGGAACCATCTCAATCTGTCTTCTCAGAGGAGGGACAGTGGTAGAAATCAGGAGATGGAGCTACCTGGTAGAAGACGGAGAGGAGATTGGAGGTAGTGTAGAAGGTGGAGAAGGATGATTCACAAAAAGAAGAATCCAGACCAAAGGAGAAGAAATATCTCCAGAGATTGACCCATACAGGTGTTTATGTCTCTCTCTTCCACAGTGATTCTAAATATAATCCAACATATTGTTTTACTGTGAACAAATGTATTCAGTTGTGAGAGTCGTAGTAATCTGCAGCCTGTGGGTGTGAATCCCTTTAACAGGGTTTAGAGGAAGATGTGTCTTCGCTGCTCACAAGGAAAAAAAATCAGAAATACATTTTCCATTTTTACCACTGACATTTCCCTGAACCTCCCATCAGCCGGGAGTCTGATTCCAGGATAATGTCGGACTGAGCTGGTGTGAAAACACCGGAGAAAAGTGGAGAGACTGAAGAGAATCTGAGTGGGAGTTGGATTCTGTGCCCACGTCTGTCTGAGGACGGACTGACTCTCACAGCTGATACACAGGACCAGGACAGAGGAGGAGCAGGAGGAGCAGGAGGAGCAGGAGGAGGAGAAGGGAGGAGAGGACAGGTGTGAGTGCCATGGGCTTCACTGTAGATCAGTCAGGAGAAGAACTGCAGGAGCAGAGTAGGACGGAAAGGAGAAGTGTCTGCAGATGGTCAGTAGAGGGAGCTAGAGGAGACCTGAGGTGTCAGAGTCAAGCTCTGGGTCGAGGTCCCTGTGTGGGTCAAACAGTTCTTGGACAAATGTCCAGCTGTGTTTCTTTCTTTTAAAGTCTCCATGTGTTTGACAGAGTTTGGAGGTTTTTAAAGTTCCAGATAAGATTTTTTTGATGAATTCTTGATAAACTTTTACAGTATCTTTAAAAAAACCTTTTCATATTTCCACACATTTTAGCAGAATTATTTCATATTTATTATTACTTTTCCTCTTCTCACTGGATATTTTTTTTGTTTATATATAAATAAAAGTTAAATTACTCCTTTACATTTTCATCATTATTATTTTGTTCCGATCCAGGATTGGGCCGTTGATTCACGGCCCCTCCCTTCATGTAAGTGAGTTCTCAGCTCTGATTGGCTGTCACACCTGTCCACTCCTTCCCGCTGCGTCTCCACTGGGGAACGTCAAGAACAATGTAGAACGACGACTGCTTATTGTACTCCTCACGGTCTAAGATCTTAACTGTGATGGACTTCCTGTATGGGACACACACACACACACACACACACACACAGAAGGAGGAGGAGGTGAATGCAGGCGTGGTCAACCAAAACATGACAAATGAATGGTATAAAATAACACACAATAATGTCAAACACACACACGCACACACACACACACGAGGAGGAGGAGGAGACGAGGGAGGAGGAGGAGGTGAGATGTGGTGATCCACAGTCTGCTGCAGGTTCATGCTTGGATCTCCAGGAGATGGGAACCTGCAGCAGCTGAGAGATGGAGGAGGAGGAGGAGGAGGAGCCTCCGGGCCGGAGATGACGGAGGACTTTCCCAACCTTTGGTTTCGTTGCTCTCCACCAGGCGCGGCTCCCCGATCTCTATGTAGAAGGTTTTGTTCTTCTCGTACTCCTCGTCGTCGATGACCTTCACCTTGATGGTTTTACTGAGAACCAGAAGAAGAAGAGGAAGAAGAAAGAGGAAGAGGAGGAGGAGAACAAGGAAGAAGAAAGAGGAAGAGGAGGAAGAGGAGGAAGGGAAAAACAGACAATACAGAGAAGTGAGGAGAGGACAGGAAACAGAAGAAGAACAGCAGCTGCTTCTACCACTGATTACCCACAATCCACCTGGCCTTCAGGTTTCAGGGGGGAAATATTTTTCTACAAGTTCTGTTCTGTTTCAGGTTTTTGGTCGTGTTCCTTGAGGTTCTGTTGAAGGACTCTGGTTGAACTGAAAAACTGAAGAAACAGCAGAAAATAAAAATTCTAAGTTTGGAAGAAAAGACGCAGAAGAGTCAGGAATGAGCAGAAGAAGAGAAGAAGTTTCCACCTGGGAAAAAAATCAATCTTTGAATCAATGATAATGGTTGATAAATGGAAATAAACCTGCTGTTCCATTAAATAAGATGTTCCATAATTTAGGATTCTCAGGATATTCCAGAGGGAATGATAAAGTCCTATGTTAGAGTCAGGGATAGATGGCGGCCTCTAGTGGAAAAATTATAAAACTGCATTAATTCATGTCAGTCACTCATTTGATAATTAGACTCTGCTTCAGAGTCTGCTTCCAACAAAGGAACCTCCACAAAAAGACAAGACTGGTTTGAATCTTAAATATCATTGACTATCAAATCAATCACTTTTCTGAATCTTTCGCCTCCAGAACCTGAAGAAACCACTGGTCCAGAACCAGTGACCGTACCAGACACTGGCGACACCTGGTCACTCAGTCCAGTCTGTTGGTCACCACTCCATTACACACTAACACACACTCTCAGGTGAACACACCAGAAATATCACACACGTGTGTGTGTGTGTGTGTGTGTGTGTCTAGACAAACATCAAAGGTCGACTCATTACCACACAACGGTGATTATGGGACATTTATCAACGTCTCGTCAGAGCAGATGGAGAAGAGGTTTCAGCTCCAGGCCTGGAGAACATCAGAACCACAAACACACACACACTGTCCCCAGCCTCAAGGTGGCGCCTCTGAGTGAGGTAATAATAAGTGTTTTGGTGATAGAAGTGAATATTAGAATATTTCACTTCAGATCCAGGTCCAGGTTTTTATGAATTAAAAAATGTTATTTTTTAATTCAAGGTAAAAAAGTGATTTTTGTTCTTCTTTCATTCTTTCAGTCTCACAGCAGCTCACTGTGATCATGAATCATCTCCACACAGGGTGGACATTTTCCTTTTCCCAAGTTCCGGAATCATGACTCGTCCTGTGAGTTGGCTGCACTCTCACACACACACACACACACACACACAAGCATACACACACACGCACACACACACACACACATATCTCCAGCCTGGTCCAAAGACCTGCACTCATAATTAGTTCTACAGTAACGATGTTCGTCCTCTTCTGTCCTTCTGTCCTGTCCTGCTGACAAACAGTCGGTCAGTTGTACAGGCTGTTGACCCGTCACCGTGGTAACCCAGTGTTTGGGTAACTAACAGGGGTGGAGGAGATTGTTTCCAGACCAACAGTCAGTGTGTGTGTGTGTGTGTGTGTGTGTGTGTGAACTGACAAGAAAGTGTGTATGAAAAATAGTTTGGACAGTGTGTACACACACACACACACACGATACAGCAGAAGATATACAGTGTGTGTGTGTGTGTGTGTGTGTGTGTGAGACACTGTTTGATGTCTGTCCAAACACATGTGTGCAGCAGAACCAGTGAAGACACACACACACACATACACATGCTGCTGTTTCCTGATTCCCCTGAATGCATCGCCAGTGTCCTCACCAGGAGAGGAGCATCGTGGGAATCATTCACCACCGACCGCTGAGGTCCAGTTCACACCCAGATGACAGCATTCACACCAATGTTGCTATGGCGAGAACACACACACGCACATGCACACACACACACACAGAGGAAGAATCAAAAACAGCAGCTGTGGGACATGATACTTGTCCTTTATCCTAGTTTTTCTCAAACAGTGGGACGGGACCTTCTGGAGGGCGCAGTGAGGTGCTGGGGGCGTGGCTGCCATTAGAATTTGTCACTTGACAAAAGTTTTCAAATGACAAGCCTTCAACCACTAGGTGGCAGCATCTGATACAGTGATTTGTACAGATAAAGATATAAATCGTGTCAGGTTTTTGTTAGTATTTTATTTTGTGAAATACTGTGACTAGAGTTGGGAGGAGTTATTATATTTCCATCCACTAGGGGGGGCATGACAGGAAAGAAGCAACCTCTGCTTTATCACTGTGTCCATCCAAGTGTCCTTGAGTTTCCAGGGAGGACACAGAAGAGGTTAAAAGCATTTTTAGCCTTTCTGCATGACTTTTATATTTTCTTAGTTCACACCAATACTCCTTCCAGCTGGGGGACGGGAAAACTATGGCCCGAGGGCCAGAACTTGTCCAAATAATATAATTAGTTTGTACTGGGATTATTTTTCAGTCTTTCTGCAATGCTCTTGTCTCCCCTATAGATGGCATTAAAACCATTTAGCATTTTAGCCTCTGTGTCCAATTTTAGGACCAATCGTGGCCCAAGAGTCAAAAGGTTTCGCACCTGGACTCAATCGTAGACGATAAAAGAACGTAAAGAAACTGTTTTCCAGTCCCCGGTGCCAGGATGACAGTGACCGATCACGTCCCAGTCCACGCCAACTTTTCCTTTTCCGTCAGGACTTTGTCGACTTCATGTGTTTGCTCTGATTTTAGCCATAATTTTCCTTCCTCACCATCGTCCAAGGTAAACCATGGGCACATGTCGGCTCCAAGGACTGGACCGGACTGCAGACCATGATGCACTTTGCGTGATTAAATGTATGTTTTTACCACAAGTTCTCCAGTTGGTCCTGGTTCTAGTCTGGGTTCTAAAGCAGGACTTGTCAGTCAGTCGAGTCTTTCACTGTTGTTCTCCACGTTTACATCCAAACTTTAGACTGAAGAGTCCGGAGAGAAACAGAGCAGCAGTGTGTGGTGTTGCCCACGGAGGCTGACTGCTGAATGGCAACACATCTGACACTAACAAAGCATGTTTCCGTTTACACACACACACACACACACACACACTCACAGGGAGAGGAAGTTGTAAATCACCTGACTGGTTTCTCTCTGCGTCGGAAACTTTCACTTTAGGAACCAAAGGAACCACAATGTGTATGTGTGTGTTGTTGAATTGTGTTTCTTGCTTTTTTTGCGGTACTAGATATTAGAATTTATATATATATATATATATATATATATAATAATAAAATCTAGTATTTTTTTCATTTTAATTTTTGTCATAAAATAAGAATTTTTATGGCGCCTCCTATAGGTATATTGAATTATGGTGGTCTTTCACCCCTCATGATAATAATAATAATAATAATAATAATAGATTTATTTAACATTGTTAACAGTTTATCCTGAGAGAAAACATAAAACAAACCAAACAGAAAGACTCGTCTGGTCCACAGGGGAATCGAACCACAGACCACCTCAGTGGTTGGTGTGATGTCGTTGATCCTGAACAGAAGTCTGAGAAACTGTGTTGTGATGATGGTGTGTTTTATTGGAAGATGTGTATAAGAGACAGGTGAGGTGCTGGGGGCGTGGCTGCCATTAGAATTTGTCACTTGACAAAAGTTTTCAAATGACAAGCCTTCAACCACTAGGTGGCAGCATCTGATACAGTGATTTGTACAGATAAAGATATAAATTGTGTCAGGTTTTTGTTAGTATTTTATTTTGTGAAATACCGTGACTGGAGTTGGGAGGAGTTATTATATTTCCATCCACTAGGGGGGGCATGACAGGAAAGAAGCAACCTCTGCTTTATCACTGTGTCCATCCAAGTGTCCTTGAGTTTCCAGGGAGGACACAGAAGAGGTTAAAAGCATTTTTAGCCTTTCTGCATGACTTTTATATTTTCTTAGTTCACACCAATACTCCTTCCAGCTGGGGGACGGGAAAACTAT